>JAIPRM010014898.1:0-10467 GCA_025469315.1 Stegophylla sp. TES_Ste_2020
TGTTTTTTATTTTTTAATATTTATATAATTAATACCTAATAGTTTTAAGTTTTGTATAGGATTTTTATCAGTTGATTACAATGTTGTATTTAACATAACTTTTTCGCAATAATATTTACAAACACACACACACATACAAATTTTCATCTCTGAGGCGGATACAAACATGGATGAGAACAAGAATTTCGGATGATCGAATGAATGGATTGGCTTTATTACATGCTCATCGTGATATAACAATAGACTCTCAGGATGTGATTGATGAATTTTCAAAATTTAACAGGCGATTAGATTTTGTTATTTAGATCTAATGATTAGTTATGTTTTTTATTTTTTGAATATTTATATCCGTAGTACCTATTATTTTTAAGTTAAGTATTTGATATTTATCAATTGACACCAATTAACACACCTACGTACACACACACACACACAAACAAATTTTCATCTCTGAGGCGGATAAATACATGGATGAGAAAAAGGATTTCGTAATATCGATTGAATTGATTGGCTTTATTACATGCTCATCGTGATATAACAGTAGACTCTGAGGAAGTGATTGATGTATATTCAAAATCTAATAGGCATTATATTATGTTATTTAGATTTAATGATTATGAATGTTTTTTATTTTTTGAATATTTTTATAAGTTGTACCTATTAGTTTTAAGTTAAGTATTTGATATTTATCAATTGACACCAATTAACACACACACACACACACACTAATTTTCATCTCTGAGGAGTTTAAATACATGGATGAGAACAAGAATTTCGGAAAATCGAATGAATGGATTGGCTTTATAACGTGCCTATCGTGATATAACAATAAACTCTGAGGAAGTGATTGATGAATTTTCAAAATCTAATAGGCGATTAGATTTTGTTATTTAGATCTAATGATTAGTTATTTTTTTTATTTTTTGAATATTCATATCAGTTGTATCTATAAGTTTTAAGTTAAGTATTTGATATTTATCAATTGACACCGTTTTTAGTAGTTGGTGAAAGTTTCAAGTTTCTAGCTCCATTATTGTAGAAGTTATGGTAAAAAAAAATTTTCAATTTTACGAAAATGCCGGTAACTGCAAATTTTGCCGTTTTTCGTTAATTTCTCGTCATATTTTCACCGCGCTTGGAAAAAGTATTGGGAAATTAGAAAAATGACCTCTTTAAAGTACCATCTGGGTATGATTCCGGTTCTTTAGAGATATTGATCAAAACTTTTGGTCCAGTATTTCTATACGAAAAAGTGTTCACAGAAAGAGAAAAAAGAAAAAATAAAAAAAAAAAATAAACATCATTGTAAAATCATAAGCTTCTTCACTTCGTTCAGAATCTGAAATTAAAAATTTATTTTTACCATAACTTCTAGAATAATGGAGCTAGGCAACTTGAAGCTTTCACCAACTACTACAAACGGTCAAAAGAACATTTTCTAACAATATCAAAATGATTTGATCAATTTTAAGTTAAGTACAGCATTTTGAAAATTTCTCATTTTTTGTTACATTTTATGTAATAAAATTTTTAGTTTTTGATATTAAAACTAAAAGATATACCCACCCAGTTTTGTTACAAAATACCTATTCACTATAAAATTAAATAACACACCAAATATTCAGTTTTTCTGAGATCAGATTAGTTATTACCTATAAATGACCAAATCAACTTATACCTAAATAGCGAACACATGACATTAATTATATAATAGAATATATCTATAATCTACTAAAAAAAATAATAAAAATAGACAAAAAAGGTATTAGTTTACAGTAAAGGTACAAAATATTTAAATTTAGACCAAAATTATAACATTTTATTAATTCAATACAAAATAATATTTTGAATTATTTTTACCAAAATTATTAAACTTATAATTAAAAAAAGTAACATTAGTTTTTGAATAAAAATATTAATTATTCATTTGAAGAATCCTAGTACCTAAATGAAGTACCTAAATCTTATTATAATAAAATATAAAAATGGAACATACATTAATATTACATAAATATAAAACTATTTTGAAGGAATGCTTTTCCAGTATTGTATACATAGTCTTTAATTTTTTTCCAAGACTTATTCTTGAATAAAGGATTAAGTTGTATAAATTTTTCACATTCATGTTTCTCTGGAGCTGTCTTCGTAAGTATATGTTTTTTGAAAAAGGTTCTTGCAATGTCTTTTTCTTCTTTAGTCCAGGGTATAATAACTTTTTTTTTTGGTGTATTCTGACTTATTTTTTCATTTGATTGATAATTTAAAGGTAATAATTCATGCCTTACATTTAGTTTTGTATTATTTTTGTTTGGTATCCAAAGAATTTCATTTAATTTACTATTAGTTGTTGGCTAATTATGGTTTACTTGAGGATCTTTATCATTTTCACTGCCATCTTCGTCAGATTCAGTTTCCTCATCAGATACCAAATTATCAACTTTTATATCAATTTCATCAAGGCTTTTTCCACGGTACTGATGACCTTTGCCTTGTTCCATAAGTAATAGAAGTTTACTTATTTTTGCAACCTTTGAAAAGAAAATATATATAAATTAATCATTATTTCTTACACATTTATATTAAGTTTTAAGTGTACAAAATTTAATTTTCTGCACAATCATGTACAAATATATTATTTGTAAAATTAATTTATTGAAAAAAATTAAATGAAACTAAATTAAATAAAAAAGTATAAGCTTTAATGCTGATATAATAAATGTATACATTTATGTAAAATGGTGTTAAATTTTAATTATGACTAAATATACATACAATAATATTAGATCATAAAAATATTAATATAAAATGATAAAATAAACTCATAAGAAGTAAAATAAAATTTAATATAATATTAAGTTGCAAGATAATATATTTACTTGGTATTATTATGTATCAAAAAACATTGTACATATTAATTGTAAAATTGTGTTTTGTTAGGGTATATTTTGTACACATAAAAACATATTTCATAGAAATTTAAACAACAAATAAAATAAAATATATTTACCTGAAAAGCATTATCAGATAATCTGTAAAAGTTCTTATAAACATTTTTAGTATGGCCCATACATGTGGCGAGCTGCTCAATATCTCCCTCGGATAAATTAAGTATTTGAGTAACAGTGGCTACGTGTTTTCGCAGACGAGTAGAAGTAATATTTTCTGCATGTTTAGCTCCAGACTGTTTACCAAATTTTCTGATGACATCTGAAGCTCGCATACAACTACTTGATGTTTGAGGCAAAGGAAATAAATAAGGATTTTCACAATAGATGTAACTTACTGTTTCTCTTAATTTTATTAAATATTGTAAGCGTTGTGGTGTTAATAATATAGGAACACCCCTGCCACGTTTTCCTCTTATAACTATTCTTTTAAAACTTCTTGTTAATTCTATTTCGATAGGAGACAAAGATAATTCTATTTCTTCTTGGGATATTTCACATGAAGCATTGTTGTATGTTTCGAGTAATATACGCTGTACTTCCCCACCTCGCCTACGATTAAGTAATATAATTTGTGTTAATATACTTTCTTGTAGTTGTCTATAAGCTTTCATATTTTTTGGATCTGATTTTAAAATACTAAATGAGTCGTTTTCAACATTAATCAAACAATTTCTAAATAACTGGATGTCGGAAGTTAACGGTAGAAGAGAAGGTTTATTCCATTTGGTTTGATAAAGTTCTTTAGATGCATTAGTAGATAACTCGTACGACCAATTACTTTCTATCATGTACTTAATATTTTTGATAAAATCCTTTTCTTTATCAACAGTACCTTTAAATTTATTATCACTTTCTTTTAATATCATAAATTCAGCAATATCACAACATTGTTTCAACGATTGTCCTAATTTTAATATGACAGATGGTGATTTAAATTTATCAGTATTTTCATCATAATTGGCGACTTGTTTTGAACATTTGATTATCGTGTCAAAAAACTTTGGCTGTAAACAATCTTTAAGTGACGTAATAGACCTTATTTCACTTTTCATGGCCATTACAAATCGGGCCAACAATCGCATTTTTTGTGACACAACGGTAATCAAATGTTTTTCTTTGTGACTCTTTAAATATCGAGCCCCAAATGCTGTGATTAATGTATCAGACTTGGCATTAATAGATATCTGGTCACATGCCATTCGAGGAAAGACATTTTTTACAAGATTTTTATCCAAATCAGCAAAAGCTATTAGTAGGTTCTGTCCATCTGCTTGTGGTCGTGTTCTACCTTCAGTCTTTTCTTTAACTTGTTTACATTTTTTCACATGACGGAATATATACTTCTTTTTATACATACCAAAACAGTATTTACATGGTAAATAATCTCGACTACTTACAGGGTTGACAGATAATGCATGAGGACGTCTCACTGGTTTAATTTTATGACCTCCAACATTGCACAAAAAATTACCACGTTTTCGTAACATATCTGCTTGAATTTTTCTTTGGGTCGAACCTTTAGGAAACGAAGCAAACCTGGCCACCTCCATTTCATTTATATGTTTTCTTAAAATATGTCGGGTGAAATTGGTAACATTTTGTTCACAATACAAACAATGATCAGTTTTATCCCAAATTCTTTTATTTGTAGATATTTTTTTTTTACTTGTTTCTACTTCACCATCAAAGTTATAATGCGGTGTTGTGACAATAGGTGCAAACATATTTATGTTGTCAGACTTGCATTTAGAAGAATGCTGATCATCTGATACGACACTACTATTTTCAAATGTGTTAAAACTACTGGTTGATAATTCATCTCCATATGGTACAAAGTCAGAACCCGAATCTTCTTCAAAATCAACTAAAGAATCATCAGAATCAATACATGTATAACTTTTCTGTTTACGTAAGCCTGCAAAAATAAATAAATGTACCGAAAGAATTAAGAAAATTAAAAATAATATTTGTATACAATTAATTTTAAAAAACATTACCTGGGTAACGGTTTCTGGATTCAATGTCAGACAGGACATTTTCAGCATTATTTAAATTACTAGATGGAATATTATTCAGACACAACTCGTTTCTAATACCAGACGTTACATCATTTTCAATATTGTCTACATGTAATTGTTGTGAAACTGTTAAAAATAAGTTTTATACAATGTATATCAAAAAGAAATTTATGTTAATTAATTAAAAAAAAAAAAATTGTTCACCAGCATTTGGTAATGTTTCTTTATCAAATGAAAAGTTTATAAAATCATCATTCTCTTCATTAGTGGCATCTAAGGTAAACATATTTTGAAATTCACTATCATTACTTAATAAATTACTAGATGGAATATTATTAGTACACAACTCATTTCCACTATCCAATGTAACATCATATTCAGCATTATCATCATGTAATTGTTGGCAAACTATTAAAAATGAAAAATTCACATTTTATTAAAATTTAAACCGGATGCATTTTAGCATTTTAGCCAAATTAAAAATGATTCGTCAACTAAAATTTAAAAAAATTGCATACCTGTACCGTCATTTGTTTCTTTATCAAATGAAATGTTTGAAATATTACTTTTTTCGCATATTTGTTTCTTCTTAAAATTATTATTTAGACTTATAAGTTTATCATATCCAGTTGTATCAGTACCTATTTTTTCAAATAAAAACAGACTTTAAAAAGTGAACTTAATAATCATTGATAAATAAAATTCTGAACTCATAAGGTACATTATAAAATTAAAATATTTTCTTCTCACTTGATTTTATAATTTTTTGTTTGATTTTTGAACATTTTCCAAAATTACAATTACATGATTGCTTATTTTTTTGTACATAAAACTTTTCGTCAGTTTTAGATAAATAAGAATCAATATCTTCTTCGGCTAATAATTATTGAAATAAATCGATTAGGTGTGTACAATGAAATTATATACCAAGTATGTATTATGTATAATTTTGACATAAAAATATATAAAATTATAGGTATAGTAATAGGAAAGGATGAGTTCATTTGAATATGTTTATTTTATGTGAACTAGGCATGGCTGCATTCAATTTCAAAGAAAAGAACTTAAGTGTGAACTTAGTTATTTTTTTTATAAAGGTGATCGTTTTTGGTTTGTTCATTGTCAAATTATTTTTCATCAACCCTAGATTATTGTTGTGTTTATGTTTTATATTACACATTAGAGAAGAAACTCTAAATTTACTTTCGTAGAATTTGTATCATAGAAAAATCATTATCACATTTCGATATTGTTTTATCATCTAGCATCTACAGTTGTGTAATAATTTTAGTCCATTCTGTCAACTACAACCAAAGCCTGTATTTGGAGTTAATAACAGCTATTTAATCATTGATGTTTTCTCAAAAGTAATAAGAAATCTCTGCGGCCTAAGGGTATTAAAAGATAAGATAGACATGTATAATTTATTATCTATATCTATACAACTTTTGTTTAGAAAAAAAGGGAATCAAAACTCAGTCTCAAAAAAATAGGTTCCTATTTAAAAATATCTTTTTTACTGTAGTTTATGGTATAAATACAGAGACTATACAAATGAGTATTACTAAAACAGCTAAAAATAACAACCAACTAAAAAATAAAATTAAAATTTCATGGTTCTGCTGCACAAATTTAGGTACTAAATGTTTCCATTAAAATTGGTATTAATACTGTGTATAATTTCAATATGATCAACTTGATAATAACTAAATACCTAGTTTATTATTAAACTGAATTTGAACTCGTTCATTATTAAAAAGAATTTTCCTATCACTGAATAAGTACCTATATAAATCTATATAATATAAACTAGGTAGGTACCTATTTAATTTTTTAATTTGAATTTAATATTTATATAGATACCAATTAATTGAATAATTGTTGGATAAATTTACAAATTATTTAATATTATAAAATTTGTAATAAGACTTACTTCCTTTTTGTAATATTTTTGCCTTGTATTTGAAACCATTTAGCCATTCAATTTTAGTAAATTTTCCAATTTTAACATTATTTTTATTATACGAACATTTATATAAGATATTGTCATCTGTGAAGCGTACAACCAGCCATTCTAATACAGAACACCAAATAATTATTAATATCAAATTTTTGTTGATTATCTTCACACATTCCCTCTATCCCACATTCTATATTAACAACAGTGGCATAATTAGGGCTAGGTCATGGGGGGGGGGTGCAACAATTGTATCATAAGACCATTAAGAGTACACACTATACTATTTATGTTACCATATTATTTATGTTTTTTACAATGAATTTTTTTCTTGTCCCCTTAAAGGAAATCATGTGGCGATAAAAACATTTTTTTTTCAAACTGCAATCCTCTATTTTTATTTTAGAAATTTATTCAGGTAATTTTTTTATGAATTTTGATGTATTGAAATCATCATTTGAACATATAGTTTTTTAATTATTCAAATTTAAGTACCTATGTGTAAGGAAAATATTGTCTATTCAGTTTCCTACCTACCTACGTAGTACGTGAATCTACAAAATTAACGTTTAATCAGAAGTATTTAGTCAAAATATTCATAGGTATGTACAATATTATATCTTAGAATTTCGAATTAATTAGGTGTAAGCTAGCTTAATCAAAGATTCATAATAATTACGTAATACTTTAACTTAACAAAATATTATGTGTCTAAGAGACTACTATCCTTAATACTTAAATTTGAATAATTAAAAAACTACTTGTTCAAATTTTGATTTCAATGCATCAAAACTCACAGAAAAATCACCCGGACAAAATTTCACAGTTGAAATAAACAGTTGCCATTTGATAAAAAAATTTATTATTGCCACAGGACATCCTAAATGTGACATGAAAAAATGAGTGATGTAAAATTAGTATTTATAGCAACTTGAATAATTTAAAAAAGAATCCAAATTTTTGAATTTTCGAAGGCCAAAATGAGGGAGCACGCTTAAAAATCACCCTGTATTTATTATATACCCTGTTGTATTATTAAGAATATGTCATAGTAATTGTGTATATATAAACTGTAGTGTAAGTTTTAGCCAAGTAAGTAGTTTTAAGCTGTGGGAATTAGCCAGTAAAAAAATTCGTCAATGAAGCAAAATGCTGCCGAGACACAAAAAAAAATAATGTATGGGAAATAGTAATTAAGTAAAATCGCACGGGTGTAGGATTAAAATTTTATTAGTATTTCAATATTGTGGAACTTGGAACGGGGGGGGTCAACCTCACGGAAAATTCGGTGCAACAATCGTGGCCCCGCGGCAACCAAACTATCGGAGTGGCCTCCTAAAAAAAGACTGTGTCTAGTTTCAAACAAAGCAATAATTAATAAGCAATAAGTCATTACTTGCTGTACGATTAAAGAAATAAATGATAATCGACGGTGTTTCATCAACTTATTTTACCTAGGATATTAGCATATGGCTGATCTGCGGCCTGTGAGAGCGATGCATATGCCATATTATACACATACCTATTACTTTATGGGGAACTAACCGCCATATATAATATATACATATAATAGATAATAGTCAATTACCAAAAAATAAATAACATCTTCGACGAATATTAATCAAAAGAGGACAACATTTATTTTGATAGTGCAGTCAATTACGATTTTGGCCATCAGCTATTACGAGATGGTTCAAATATTATTTAAACCGATTTAAAATACTACAAGATACAATTTAAATTGTATATAAAATAAAGATCAAGAGGGGATTGAATACACTAATCCCACTCCATAAATACGCCACTGATTCTCATTAGACATTCAAAGTAAAACTCTTAATAATTTCAAATATATCATTTATATGTAAAAATATGTACCTACCCGTAGGTAGGTTATAAAATTAAAATATGACTTACCTGTACAGTTACAGTTTAACGTTTTCATTTTACATCTTCTTCTATTCATGGTACACAATATTACTAGTAACTTAACGAAATACTTTGTAGACACAAGTACAAATAACGACTAAATGACGCTAAGTTGGTGCCAACTGCCAGACCATTATACCTAATCGTTATTCGAACAAAATATTTTATGATGATAAATACTATCGATGATTTTATTAGAGATATGGTAGGAGGTAGGAGGGTAATTATTATTACAGCAAACGAAAGTATAAATAACTATTTCTTTCAAGTATGTGTGCAGGCGACGACCGTCTTATCGTGGAAATTTCCAACAATAATACTACTATAATACAACTATAATACTTATACATGGTACATACAACCATTGAGTTTTTGAAGTCGGCATATATTATTATAAATATACCTATAATAAGTGACCGATAAGTTATATGTTATATTACATAAGCTAGCTGTACCCATGCACTCCGTTGCTTGTAAGAATGAATTGGTTTGCTCCTAAAACTTTCTTTGTGATGTATTGATACGCTACGAGAACAGAGAAGAATATGTTTGGATTTCACAAAGACTTTAAGTACGAATAAACACAAATCTCGTAAGATACAATTTAAAAATGTTACGGATCTCACTTTAAACTAAATTTAAAGAAAAGTGTGTGTACCTGTGCATGTGAATTAAATTGCATTGTTTGTATTTTTAAATAATACTAGGTATTTAAAAATACTATAGGAACAATATTATATTGAATTATGATCTCGTGAGGTACCTACGTCTTATGTCAGTGGCATATTATGGCCTATTTTTGGGACTACACTAATTGTATATACAAATTTACATAGGTGGAAGTAAATGGATTGATATACAAAATAAGAATATATTGTTAATTTTATGTTTTATATACTCAAACACTCGCCTTCGCCACAAAGTAGATGAAAGGAATAATATATGCCTTATTGTCTTCGTTATCTACTGGTTCGACTGAACCGTAATTTTTAACATTCTGAGTCTGGTATTCACAAATATCCAATCCGATTTATTTGTTTTTATATTTTTACGATTATTTAGCAATCAGTATGTACACTTGAATGGTAGAAAACGGACATGAGTTAAAATTTTAAATTTTCATAATTATCCATAATGAATATTTGCTTATTATTAATGTATTATTGTATTACTGTTTTACAATAACACGTATTTTTCATGGTGTGTACTCGATTGACGATTTTAATCTAAGTACGGGTAGTTCATCCTAAAATTTTTGGTTTAGTTGCTGCAATTGTTTCGCAATTTTTATAATTTTTGATGTTTTCCACGGGGCTTAAATTAAAAATAAAAATATCGTTTTTACATTTTTGTTGCTTAACGTTATTAATGCTTAAAGTTATTTATTTTTTCGTTTAAATTTCACATTTAAATTATGAGTTGTGGAACAATTAATTTTACACAGTATCTATTTATGACCATTTATATTTATTTATATTTATATTTATTCACCATTTATGAAGTATAATATAGGAGTGTGTTTAATAATAATATGTCATTTGTGGATTCATTATAATATATGTTTATATTACATCTACCAGTCGGAGAGTTTGAACAGAAATTATTTCCAAGGATA
>JAIPRM010014899.1:0-10467 GCA_025469315.1 Stegophylla sp. TES_Ste_2020
ATCGAAACTTTTAGACCAGTAGTTCTATACGAAGAAGTGTTCACTGAGGAAAAAAAAAAAAAAAAAAAAAAAAAAAAAAAACATCATTGTAAAAACATAAGCTTCTTCACTAACGTTCAGAATCTAAAATTACATTTAATTTTATCTTTTCAATATTATTATTTGATACATTGTATCGTAAAAATGGTTCGGAAAGAAACCTTTAAAAAAGAATATGGGCCCCCCCTCCACCCATCAGTAGTGGGAAAAACTAATATAGCGAAAAATGTCCCGGCAGTAGGAAACAAAAATCCCAGAATAATCACCGATTATTCAAACCGAAATGCTTTCACGTCACAGCAAGTCAAGGAACGTATATAAATTGGCGAGCGAAGCGATGGTGCCGAAGAGCGTAGCAACGATTTTTATCAATAGGAAAACATTATTAACTCTTTTATGCACACGAAAGGAGCTTTTTTTCTACTATGAGACATTTTTTTCGGAGTTTTTTTTATACCAGTGCTTTTTTACCTAGATTCGGCAATAATATGATTAATACAATTAAACTTAAAATAATTTAGTACAATATATAACTTTTTTAATCAATCACTTTTCTACATCGGACAATAAACTAATGTAACTAATGTAACTAAACTATGTAATATGTATTAGGCACATTAAATATAGTTACGATAATTATGTACAAACAAAATATTTGCATTCACCGTTTCATATAATTTATTATTTTAATTCGTTCACTGCAAAATATTTAAACACTTTTCAATTAATTTGTTAATCATACACGTAACGTGAAAAATTTTTTTGACGAATAATCTCATACTGTAACATTTAACAGTTTATTACTGAATATTACAACCATTACGATTTGGAATTTTTTTCACAGTTATTGAAAGATGTAAATAGCATTTATGGGACTTAACATACAACTCACGATAATTATATTATGATAAATTTGGTATGTCTCTTTAAAGGGTTAAATAATAGTGAATCATTCTGTATAATGAAGAAAGTAGTCAGATGTCCATGCAACAATTTCCCCTACCTATGTGACGTGCACCAAGTAGCCAAAGTATTTTAGTACGTTTAAGAGAGGGACAAACAGCAAGAGAAAACATTATGCAATAATACGCCGCCATTGGCAATTGACATTATACATTATTGTCTGTTTATATTGTGACACTACGGACGCCGTTGCCAACGTTGTTATTATCTTATATATTTATTATAATATTAAAATGTAATGTCTACGTACAAAACGGCAATTAAAAACAAAAATCATATTGATTTTTACTCCACGCAATACATGATATGCACATATGCACTTAAATTAGGTCAGTAGTTCAGTTATTCAAGTGTTCAATACGTTTAAACATCGTGCTAGATTAAATCATCGTAATAAAGTTTGAAGATAAGCTTAGTATTATTATTTAAATTGATATAGCATGTAGAGGTACAACGTTCTTTAAGTTTCACTAGACGTGACATCATAATGTGGAACATTGTGCCAAGTAAAGATAAGCTAAGCTAGGTCATGATTTGATGGAGATGAAAAACCAGCCGGTGGTCTGGATGAAAATAATTATCATAAAAATTTTAGGAATTCCAGAAAAATATCAATACGATGTAAAGAGTCAGAACGGCTGAACGACAACTCGGTGCAGGATAAACAATGCAAAATTACCAGCTAGTAGTTACACTTAATGATATGAAGTAACAGTATAGAAATTACATGAATGTACAGAATTATTTAACAATTATTAGATGGATAGAATTAACCATGTGACGTAAGTATACAAAACACGACCTAGGATCATCATATTGTAATACGAAAAAATCTGAGCAATGAAACCGGTTTGGAAAGTAATAACTAACAAGTATGAATTTAATATACAACAGTTTAGCCATATCAGTCGGGTCGATCAGGTAGGTATAACGTACAGAATATGACATGCTGTCGTCGGAAAGATGGTCTCTTATTTTTTTTTTGAACTTGACCCTAACAGCAACAACGTCGTGTTATAACAATGTAGACAAATTACATTTATTTCTCCTTGCCTACTACAGGTTAGTCGTTTTCAGACATCAATGAACCATCGCATAATGATCTAATTAAAAAAGTCTGTATGCCCTATTGGTTATTGTAATTAATTATCATTGTTGTGGATCGCGAGTTTATAAAGATTTAAGTGTTAAATGTTGATCTTAGCGTTCAAGTGTCAGGTTGACTCGGAAACCATCTGTTTTTGATCTAAACTTTACGAAAATTTAAACATAGATAGGCATTAATACGAGAAACATTTTGGCGCAAGAAAATTTTGAAAATGTGAAAAAAAAATTTAGCTAGTGTGTTGAAAATGATGACTATAATTTTTCTTTATATTATTAACTTCCTTCATACAGAATCGTCTTATTGAAGAAATGATTTATTGTTTCTTTAAAATTCTACGTACTCACCAAGAGTATCTAACTCCAGGAGCAAAAATAATATCCGTAATGGTGAAGTATGTTCCGCTTTCTTGTCTAAACTTTATTTTTTTTTTATTGATTGTTATTACAACATAAGACAATGTTAAGTAAATACGTTCAAAATAGTAAAAATTTAATGTACTTAACAAACAGTAAATACACGCGCATAAGAAATATTGGTAATAAAAATGAACCATTAATGTTTGTGAAAAATTAAGTTTTATTTTGTTATCAACGGAGTAATCGCGTGGACGTCAATATCTTTTAAGAGAAAAATCAAAAATACTCACCATAAACACTTTAAGCAAAATGCAATGATACCATTGAAATCATTACTAAATAATAACCTATTTACAAGAAAAATAAAAAAAAAAATTATGAAAAACGAGTAAATATGTAATACGTAATACCCAATATTTTCTATGTATAAAATATTTTAATATTCTTCGTCGTTTTTAAAAGAACAATTTCATATTATATTGATAGGCTTATGTTTTTCTTAAATGTTCAAAAGTATAAATGCTGACTCATTTTTTTTATATGTTTTAAATACCTAATAAATGCCGACTCAAATAGTAGCATGACGACTTTGAGGGGGGATGTCACCCCTCACTCCATCCCCCTGCTCATGCTTAAATTATATACATTTTATTTAAACTGGCAACGGAGTCCATCATAACTGTATATCATCTAATCGGTAGTTAGATTGTACTATATAAATATGTTATAATCTAGGTATATATACTATAAATATAATATGTCTCATTAAAATATTGTTAACAGTTTATAATGAAAATGTAAAGCGTATCATCATCACACAAGTAATACATACGAGTATTAATTATAGGGATGTTGTAAACAAAGATTCTAATTTCAGGCGACTAACCCATCTTATCTAATTAGGGTGATTTATGGACTTGAGTTTCGAAACTTAGGGGTCAGCTTAATTAGATTGGTTAGTATAAATTTATACTGTCTTAGTCCAATGATTTCATCCAAAGTTTAATGAATTTAGAGTGTATATTGTGCACCATATTTTAGTAAAAAGTAAATCACACTATTTGAATGTCCATAACATTAATACTGGTTTTTAGAGGTTTAATTTGTTATTTTTATACAAATACTTGCAATATAATATTATAAAAGAAAGATGCAACAATACATTAATCCTAAATTAAGTCTCTTGATTTATAAATATGTTTTTTTTTATTCATACAAATCGATGACCATAAACAGATAAAACAAAACATAACGAATGAAATTGGTTTGAAATAATATACCTATATATTTCACGCATTTAAAATCCATATATATATATATATTATTAAAGTATAGTTATTTAAGTATTTCTAAATATTGATCATGACGTATCGTTTTACTAATATACAGAGAATATATCATAATAGTATTTGCAAACAATTAATTATATTTTTATAACAAAATGTCAAACGACTATAATGTAAATAACTATATAATAAATAACGAACTAACTTATGTATGATTATGTAAGCAGGGAAACCACGAGGGGGTGGACAATAGAGGCAGTTGCCTCAGACCTCATGCCTTAAAATTATAATTAAGGCCCTGTAATTCTGAAACGGTTCCGGATTTTACTGAACATTGAATATTTGATTTATTGAAATTCTATTTTAATACATAATGAAGTATTTTATATGAATAATTTTTGTTGTTGCTAATATTTCTTCATATTGTCATGCATCGGAATATCGTATGGTTATTTTTGGATGTTGGTCCATTTGAGTTTAAACGGTACATGTACCTTTTTTCCTGGGCGCAGTTTACAATCTCCCTTTACAATATAAACAAAATAATGATAAAATTGATAAACCTGATAAAAGTGGCTGTAGAAAATAATTAGTTTGCATGTAGATTAAAGATTTTGAACGAAGCCCAAAATTAAGAAAAAATATTTATTAGATTATTTTAGAAAAAAATTACGTATACCCAAGAGAATTTTTATTAAGATATTTCTGTGCACTTATTTTATTCAGAAGACCCTGCATAGGTTGTAATTTATTTGGCCCAGGGACCCGCAAATGCTAGCGCCGCCACTGTATGTAAGTACATATTTTTTTTTCAAATAAACACATATTGATGTATTTTCAATTTATTTAAAAAACGAGTTCCTTGAAAAATTAATGTAGTCTTGGGTAAACATACGTAGACAAACATTACAGTATGTTAACATCCCAAATGGATTTTGTGAACAGAATATTTCATTGTAAAAGATTAAAATATTATAAAAAAATATATAGAACAAAAAATCTCCTTCCATATCAATATCAATAAACATTGATTACTAACTTTTTTGAATCCTCTCAAAGTAATTTAAATTTTAAACAACATAATATTTTCTGCTCTGTCTATAATATGTATAATCTATATATATTAATCTGTTGTCCTACACTTTATTCAATAAAATAATAATGTAAGCATAATATTGTTAGAAGTATATATCAATACATAATATGTATATATATGTTTATATCTGCTACCATACAACACACTTGTTTGTTTAAGTAAAATTTAATTTTTTATCCATTAAAAGAACATTTGCTGATAATAAAACCACGGACAAGTTCAATCACAACTGCCGTAGTGACGTTAGTTTTTACCAATGTGTGTGGTCAACAACCTGCTAAAGGATAAGCGTTATCTGAAAAATAACGTTCCAAGTGGAGATAAAGCGTCATAAATGCATTTGTTTCTTCCAACAAAAATTAATGCACATTTCAAGAGAATGTCTTCAGTCTTGGCCCCGTCCTAATTTAATACACGTTTTAAATGATACCGTTACGAACTAGGATTCAAATAAATTTACAACGGTTCGGTACGTTTTCCGGTTTAATTTTAAGAACTGAAAAATACGTTTAACAAGTGTTTTTTTTTTTTTAATAACGTTTTGATTTTACGGTAATTTGTAAAAGTCTTAATAAAATTCAAATACATTGTAATTTATAAACGATGTATAGTTGCTTGCTAATGTATACAGTATACATATTAGGTATATTGTTATTGTTTCTATTTGCAGTTATTCTGAATCAAATTAATAGTTTTAACATGTTTTGTTCTACAAAGCGACTCAATTTTTTATTTTTAAATCCTTATTAATATTTGATCGCAGAATAGAAAAGTTCTAAGCAACCTGTAACGCTAGTCTCCTCCCAAAATAATACTTGACTAAAGTACCATATTTTTGATTTGTAATAAACAACTTAGGTACTATGTATCTTGGATTTATGGATTTCCTTAACAATTAGAATTAAATAGCATTGGTTGTAATATATCCAAACTGCGAAGAAAAAAGTTGATTTAATGAACATATATGATAATAAAAAAACATGATTATTATAGGTTATCAGATTTCCTTTATAAGAGTAGCATTAAAGTGCTAATAATAGTAAATAATTTTTTTTAAATTTTTAGTCTATTGATTAAATATGGTAGTTATGACAAGCTAACAAATCAAAATATTATTTAACTAATTAAAAGAACATGATTAACATATTATAACACAATTAACATTAATATATATTGGACTTAACAGACGAAGTTTTGTCTACACAAATTATTAAATATAAAGAATATGAATTTTTAAACAATATCAAATATTATTTTTAATTTGTTTACATCACTCAAAAATTTCACTTAGACGAGTGACGATTGCTAAATTGTATAATCAGCATAGATCTCTCATCATTATTCTATACTTATGCAGAATTTATTTTATGCTAAACACTTACAATAATCCAAATAATAATTTGATTCACATTTTGGAATGAAATTTTCAAAAATGTGCAATTTTAATTTTAGAAGTATAGTTAATATATTAACGTACATGTTATGTAACGAGGTACCTTCGAGTAATTAACAGTTCTAAAAAATAAAAATGATGAAAAAAGTATCAACTGAGTTTGAAGGGCAGAAAAAAAATCAGTGACATTGCAGAATTATTTATTTTATATCTGACATATATAAATACGAATGGTCTACTTATTTTGTGGACGTACAATGCATACATAATTCATTCATTATGTACACAAACAAATATACCCATGTTCCTGCGTTCCCATCGATAATTCGATCTTGGATTTTTAAGTCTCGTCACAAACAACGTGTATAGCTTAAATACTATAGCACTAATAATTATATTATCGACGGTCACATGCAACTGTCACATACTGAAAACTCAAATTTATTGACTAATTTTACAGAGATAAATTTTCAAATGGCATTGCTTGACAAAATAATCTCTTAACGATACCCTACTTTCATAATACAATCATTAATTTAAAATCGTCTTTAACAGTAAAACATATAGCGTGTAATGTATAATATAACTTTTCCAACATGTAAAACTTAATTAGAAAATTAGTTTTTTACTGACTCTTAGACATCATCAGTTTGATAACAGCCTACATATTCATAAAACAGAATTAACAAAATCTACAGAACACTGGAAGCTTCAGCATTTTTGATTAAAATATATATACTCCATAAAATAATCGCATAACTTGGATAACCATAAATTGTATTTGTTGAATTTATCAATAGAATTTATTTGCTTGGAAAAAAGGTATGTGTTTTGCGCCATGGCAGGTAAAAAAAAAAAATATATATATTATTTATAATTTGCACTTAAATAACCAGGTGGACGAAAATATACTTCAAACGCACAATGTATGAATTGTAATTTGCAACAAAAGTATATATATATATATATTCATCAATTCATCATATTATATATTACTTATATTATGTTTATATATACCATTATTCCAATTTCTTAGATAATTGTACAATTATTTTGACTTCAATATTATTCTTTTATCGTATGTGACTATTTCTTGTTATTTATTAATAGTAACTTGATAACAGCTCATAACCAAAAATTAGCAATAAATGTTTAAAATAATGAAGCTATTTGGTCCAGTACGTCATAGCCAAATTATACTAATTATAAGTGTATAAATAGTTAATATAATAGTAATAAAATTTTGAATTAAACTAAGTAACATAGAATGACATGGTGCATGTGTAGAACTTAGTACCATACCATGTTATTTAGGCATGGTCTGAACATAATGTTAAATATTTTAACAATTTATTATTACATAATTTAAACAGACTGATTCCTTAAGTCTGTAGTGTAAAATATTTGAAGTCGTAATACTCGTACTATCGGTAGAATAATCTATTTTAATTTTGGTGCAAATTACATTTTTATACATAAACTACGTGACATAGTACAAATTACATATATTTTTATTGGTATAAATTACAAACAGATTAAAAATATTTTGGTGCATATTACTCAACTTAGATATATATATTTTGGGTCAAATTTAGTGCAAATTACATACATCCAAAAATTTTATAAAATCTAAATAATTTATTAAATAATATTAATATAAAATATTTCATAACTTGAAATTAAAATTCTAAAGTGAAAATTTAACCTAGATATAAATATGTGAGATGAAATAATTAAAATGTATATAGGAAATAAATAAATCGAGAATCGTAAGTATAGATTTCTATTTTAAGTTGTGCTTCGAGTTTTCAAGTGAAATTTTACGAACGCGGATCTATGTTGCATGAGTTAAATTAAATATCACTAAAAAATTTATTTCCAGTCGAACAGGACAACACTACATAATCTATGTTACACGTTGTGTATGCTGTAATGTAACACACCAGGCGAATGCGGAATAACGTTATTCCCCCCCCCTAGTCTCGTGCTCCTCCTTCCTCCAGCAAGTATTGCTCAACAACCGATAATTTCTCTTTGAGACTTGGGCAACACATACGAACACACAAGAGCACGAGAGAGCGGATTGTTTATACACGAGAGCTAGCACAATTTGAGTATGTGTGACTCAAAATCCCATCATTTGGACAGTTTTTCGAGCATCTACGTTTGCTCGTTACGCATATAGAATGCAGTCTGATTACTGACGGTAAAATTAACTTGCTCTAAGCAATAATTTCCCGACGAACTGCTCCGTTTGGATGTATTTGTCCAAAAAAATTGTCTGTGCGTTGCTTGTGTCACTTTTGTACATTTTAATCAAATTGAATTTAAAAAAATCAGGACATACTTTGCTCTATGGGAAATGGTATTTTTTTTCCATTTAACACGAAAGACAACTGCTTGGGACCTCTGATATTAATTAAGCGGCCTCAAATTTTACCTCATAATACATTTTTTTTTTGCATTCTATTGTATGAAATATGAATTAAAACTAAACTATAGTTTGTATAAAAAGTAATATATTCTTAAAATAACATTCAGTTTTCATATTAATTTATAATAAATCTGCAGAAATCCCAAACAATAAACTTGCATCAATATTACAATTATTTTAGAAAATATTATTATGAATTAATGTGTTTTTATTAAATTATGCAAAGTTCCTTGAATTTCATAACTAAGAAAGTTAAAATTTTGCAAATTATAATACATACATACATACATACATAATATATATATATATATCAGTTGTCGTTATTTTGTCAGTTATTTAGAGGTGACCGCTATTCAGAGGGGAACAAATTCTCGAAAATGACTCTGAGAAATTAATAACTATATAATAATAATTATGTATAACATTTATATAATATATTATATAATATTGATATTGCATGCGACAATACGTTTATGAATACGTCCGTATGTAATGGTATCACAATCACAACTAAATACGAGTAGGATAACCATGACAAAATAGATAAGTATGATCACAACTTTTGTGATACGTATGCCACCCACCCTCTTGCCACATCTAACGCGTAGTTCTTCACTTCTGAGTGACCCTAACACGACCTTACAGTATAATAATATGTACCTATATTTATATAATATATAGTATATTATATAATATACTATGTTTATATACATATATCTACTTTATTTATATAATAAATTCACACAACATAAACTAGCAACATGTTATCATCAACGCGATAATGGATGGATAAGATAAACTATAATATTGTAAATATGTAGTATAATAATGCATAGCAGTAAGTAGAATTATATATCAGAGAGTGGCAACTGGTGTCGTCATTTCTAATTGGTTCTTGATTTTTCTATGATAAAATTTTGTCCAAACGATATTATCAAATAATTAATATGAAATGTTACTGTTTTATTCTTCGACCATATAAACTAATAGACACGCCTTATCGCATGCTTTTACTAGCGAAATAATGTAGTCAACATGTTTATGACGTCACGTTTGGGCAAAACAATTTTTGTAGTCATCTATGATAATAGTTATTAATGTAGTGTTTTACATTTTTATTCTTAATTTATTTTTTTATCCTTTCGATATTTAAAGACAATATAATATTTCAACTTTTAATAAAATGAAAATTTATATAATCAAAATTGTACACAAAAGATACATTTAAAATTTAAATATTAAACTCGATTCACAAAATTAAACGATTGTAAAGTTTTGTTAATAAAAGTTTTAAAATAATTATAATTATGTTTAATGATCAGTTACCTACAGTTGTAGTAAAGCTTACACAGTGGCGGATTTATTGGTCTAGACGGCAAATGCTGACGAAACCCCCCTACACATTTTGTTCTACGCCCCCCTAGATCAATAAATTACAAAACAATCAATAAAAAAAGTAAATAAAATATGTATTATGCAGCAATATCAGTGGTTTGACATTTTTGTAACACATATTATAATTAGACCTTACACAAAGACATTGTTTTCGATAAACATAATAGTAGATATTAGAATCGTTGATTCAAGTCCATAATGTATTAGAGTAACCGGAGTAATAGTGATAATAATTAAAATAATTTTACTGACGGAATAAACTTCATTTACAAAAAGCGGGACATACTTCGCACGATGGGTGTTCTTCGCACGACGGGTGGGATTCTTTGACGGGTGTATTGAATTTTAAAGAAACGATAAATCATTTCTTCAATAAGACGATTCTGAACGAGATTAC
>JAIPRM010014900.1:0-10467 GCA_025469315.1 Stegophylla sp. TES_Ste_2020
TCAAAAATTTATTGATCGAAACTTTTGGACAATTATTTCTATACGAAAAAGTGTTGACAGAAAAAAAAAAATAAAAAAGAAAAAAAAATAATAAACATCATTGTAAAAACACTAGCTTCTTCGTTCCCCTCAGAATCTAAAAATATATTATTCAATATTCATTTAATTACAAAAAAAAAGAAAAAATTTGAGGAAAACCACAAAAAATTCTAACATGAACCTATGTTTTGTGTAATAATCTTATCAGCATTAAAAATATATTGACTCATAATTTAATCCAATTTAATTTGTATAAAAGTTATTTTTGTAAACAATATACATTATATTTTGAGTACAGCAAAAATTTTTTTTAAAGAATTAAATATTACTCAAGTACATAGATGTATTTACAAATATACCAATATTTACAATGATTAAAATGATATAAAATGACAATGTTAAGTACTAAAATTAAATAATATTATAATATACCTATCTAATAACTCACTAAATACATCAAAATATCAAACTATAGTTAAAATATATATAATACATAAAGAAATGTGTACATTGTATACATATATTGGCTTTTAATTTATAACTATATATTATTATTGGTTAACCTATGTAACCTTTTACAAGATAAATTTTACTTTTTATTTTTATGTAAAATATATTATTTTATACCAATTAACATGTTTGAATATATAAGTAATTAAATATAAACTTAATTTAAATCTTAATATAGTTAAAAGGTTATTTGTTATCGGTACAAACTCTCAAGGTCATTAAAAACAATACACAAGGTAATAATAAATATAATATATTAAATATTATCGATATTAAAAAATATTTTTTAATTTGTTTCTACATTATTTTATATTTATTAGTTTGCATGCAATATAGTTTTGTAAAAGCCAGACATACAGCCAGACATACTTTGCACCATAGGTATTACTCGCTTCTTGGATAGAATGCTCTTAGAGGGTGTATTAAATTAAAAAAAAAAAAAAAAACATACTATCATTTCTTTAATAAGACAACACTGAGAGGAGCTTTAGTTATTTTAAGACAATTTTACACAAAGATTATAAAGTTTGTCATAACAACAACATAAAAAATTATTATTTACTCAGCGAGTTTAATATTCCACTGTCGACTGAGGAAAAGAAAAAAATTTGATGAAAAAAATGTGTTAGAAAAAATAAGATACCTGTGCCAAACAATTACTCATATTATTATCTATCTATACTTCAATATTCATAAAAATTAGATTAAAAAAAGCCGGACATACTCATCATAGTACCAATCTACAGGCAAATCCTGTTTCAAAAAATTGCAAGTCGAAACTTTTGTACTAGTATTTCTATATGAAAACGCGTACACATAAAAATAAGATAGGTAAAGACAAGAAAGCCGAAAATAACTCGCACTACGGGTATTTTTTACTCCTTGGATCAGATACTCTTGGTGGGTAAAACGATAAGATGAACTTGAATGAAGGAAGTTAATAATACAGTCGAACTTGGTTAACTCGAAGTTGAAAGGACCGAAAACAAAGTTCGAGTTATCCAAGAATTCGAGTTATCCGAATTTGAAGTTAAAACAGTACAAAATATGTTAATATTATATATTAATTCCTATGTATTTATAATAAATAAAGTTATGTAATAAATAATATTAATTAAAATATGTAAATACATAGGTACATGAGAGAAATATCACAATTTTATAATATTAATAAAACTAAAAACTTCGAGTTATCCACGAAAATATTCGAGTTAAACAAGATTTTTTCACATTGTTTAAATAGAAAATTCTAGGGACCGGAGAAAAAGTTTGAGGTATTGACAATTTCGAGTTAAAGAAGTTTGAGATAACCAAGTTCGATTGTATAAAGAATAATAATAGTTGTCATATTCAACGTAACTACCAGGAGAATTTTGCTCTAAAAGCGAAGAATACACATGGTGCGAAGTATGTCCGGTTATCTTGTCTATACATTAGCAGAGCTTCAACTAATACACAAAAATAATTATCAGTTTTGAAGAATTTGAACTTAAAACTTAAACAAAAAATTAATTTGTCACATGCAACATTTACGAAAAACGAAAATTGATTTTCATATATTCACTACACCTAATGAATACTCCATAAATAATTTCAAATTACAATAAAGTATTAACATCATAATAAAATAAATTAAAATAAAGCGGCTCTAATTATAATTTGTATTTATGTTTTCGTGGCACCTTTGATCTGTCATGATTGAAATACGTGCAAAATATTTATTTTACTGGGTAAGATCTGAGCCAACCATTGCCCCACAATAATAGTATTGAAAACCGTTGAAATAGTAGGTATTTAATATAATAACCAAAAATATTGAATTTTCAAAATAAAATAAAATAATTAGAAAACTATTGATGAATGTGGATTTTAATTTTAACCATTGTATTCAGTATCGAGAAAATACATAAGATGGCGAAAAAACATTACTTACAAACCTTTAGGGAGTAAATTAGAAACATAATAATTTGTCCATACTATCTCCGATTTTTTGTTTCAATCAAACTCTTGTAAAATGTTTAATTTTTTGCCCGTGAGAAATTTTAGAGCATCAAAATATTCGCAATAAAATTTTCTAACTAGGTACCAAGTTTTACAAAAATCAGTCAAACCAAATTTGTTTTATTTACGTTAATTAATTTATATACCATTAATACCATATTTTACGGTTTTTTGTCAATTTTTTGACAGATTTTTCTAGTTTTTAGAAAAAGTATTGAGAAATTTGAAAAATGAACTTTTAAAAGTACGATCTGGATGTGATTTCCGATCTAAAGAGTTACTGGTCAAAACTTTTGAACAAGTATTTGTGTATGTATAATCAAAAAATGAGAAATTTCAAAAATGTTCAAAATGCTTAACTTAAAATCAATCAAATATTTTTGAAATTTTTATGAAATGTTTTCGACTATTTTTAGTAGTTGGTGAAACTTTCAATTTTTTGAGCTGCATTATTTTTTAAGTTATGTTAAAAAGCAATTTACAATTTTACAAAAATTCCGATAATTGCATATTTTATAAATTTTTTGACAGATTTTCCACGTTTTTGGAAAAAGTATTGAGAAATTTTAAAAATTAATTTTCTTGATCTATAGAGTTACTGATTGAAACTTTTGGACAAATATTTCTAAACGAAAGTGTTTACAGAAAGAGAAAAAAAATAAACATCAGTGTAAAAATCATAAGCCTCTTCGCTACCATTCAACATCCAAAATAAATAATAAATATCATTGTAAAAACACTAGATGTTTTTAGGTGTTTTTGTCAAATAGTGGATGATTTTTCTAAAATATTGAAAAAACTAAGAGAATTTCAAAAAAATATCTCTGTAAAGTATTATCTCGAGGAAAATTCTGATTAAAAAGAGTTGCTAATTAAAACTTTTGGACAAGTATTTCCACACAAAAAAGTGTTTACAGGAAACACATCATTGTAAAAACATTAGTTTCTTAGCTTCAATCTGAATCTAAAATCAAATTTATTAATTAATAGTAGTACATCTTACAGATTTAAATATAATTATACCCATAATTTATAAATTACTGTTTCAATATGATGCATTAGAATGAACTATAACACTTGTTACCTATATTTATTACTACTTTAAAAAAATATGTTTTTCCCAACACATTTAAATAACAAGACAATTTTTATGAATGAAAAATAAAAATAAAATCAGCAGGTTAGTGATTTCTTATAAATATAATTGTGTAACTATATTATTACTAAGAGATGAAAAAATATTGAAGAAAAGTACTTATGACATTACATAACATATATTTCCCAAAATATTATTTTTCAAGATGTACTAGAATTAGATGAAACTAGAATTAGTTGTATTTTATAACTAAAATAAAATGACTAATAATTGATAAGTTAAAAATATTAGTTAATCACTCTATTGGTACCCACATATAGAATATCATATCTTTAATGACCCAAAAAACATTACCCTTTTATTAACCTTTGAACATTAGTTAAATATTAAAAACTATATATAAGTATTAAAATGAATAGTGAACTTTAAGCTTTAGTAATATTACTACAAAAATATTTATTTTTTTTTAATACTTTACTTACATAAAAAAGTGATAATTTTAAGGTAGGAACACACTAGTAGCACATAACATGTTACACCGCGCTCCCATGCAACGTTGTATTAAGACGTGTTACCTTTTCAAAAACACACTTATGCTATGTCATGTTATACTAGAATGACCATGCATCCCATATAATACGGTATTGTCCTATATTTCAATTCTATGTTCCATTGTCTTGACAAAAGTTTTATGGGGCATATTTTCTCCCAGATTTTCAAGTCTGTCCCGTATTAATTCCGTTTTTTTTTTTCTTGCTGTTAATAAGTCACTGATCTATTTTATAGTACTTTTTTTCTTTCATAGAAAAATGAGGTAGCCACTTTGAAGAAAAAAACGTATTTTGTAGGTCCAACTAATGAATTGTCCTACTTGGGATAAAGTTAAAAAATGTATCTTATTTCTTATGGGCAAAATCAAAATAATTTAAACTTAAAATTAGATGGAATTTAATAAATTCAATGAATCAGGGGGACCATACTTACATGTAATTTAACATAAGGTATAATGAAGTATTGTATACATTATAAGTTCATAATATTATTTTCTTTTTATAAATTTCAAAGATATAAAAATGTTTTAAGTATAACAAAAAATAGTATATACCTAGTTACTCATACATATTTTTTTAGATTCTGAATGAAGTGAATAATTATGTATTTATTAATTTATATGTCAGTTACCAAGCTTTCGGGTACCTAGTAAAAGTGGTTCAAAAATGTTGTTGTCGTTTTATAAATCAAATATATTTTCTACTAGGTGCTTATGTGATTTAATTCTTCAAAATTCTCTACAGTCTTCCAAGTTTAAGAATAAATTATTAAACATTTAAATTAAAACAGAGTTAATATCAAAAATCAGATTTTCGTGATAATAATTTTATTTATTTTGTTGTAACACAAAAAAATTGCCGAGTAATTTATATGAAAGAAAGCTTCAATTCAATAGTTTTATCCATCTTGATCTTATTGTATAGGGATTTTAAAGCTTATTCTGTTTTATCCACTTTTTTTAATGATCCGGGCGGGTTCTGGTTCCATCAAGTCTTCATTAGTGAGACTACTGTATTCTAAAGTTGAAAATTGTATATAATCTTACTCATATATAAGTCTATTATAATTTAAAATCGATTTAATTGATATCTATTCACAAATACTTTAAATGTAAGAATAAGAAAATTAACATGGATTATTCTATTATTATTCCAAAACTATTATTCTTTATGATTTAAAACTAGAACAAAGCAACTTAGCAAGAATTTCTACCAGCACTATAGAACCAATTTTGTTTTCTTAACTTTACTATTAAAGTTAATTGACCTATTATTAAACTTTAAAATAAGAATATTATCTATTAGCATGAAGGTTTATTAAGATATTAGCTGTAAACCATGCACATTGTTGCCCTAAAAACCTCTTCAAAATCAATTCAGTACAGACAAATGACTTATTTTATTATAAAGGTATTTCTTATTAACACCCGATAGGTCGAGAGGTTGATAGGTTATGTTTTTCGCCATCTTATGCATTTTTCGATGCTGAATACGATGGTTTGAATTAAAATCCACATACATCAATAGTTTTCTAATTATTTTATTCTATTTTGAAAATTCAATATTTTTGGTTATTATATTAAATACATACTATTTCAACCTAACGTTCAATTATATTAGTGTGACGCAATAGATAAGGCCATGACTACTATGCGACGGTGCCGGGTTCAAATTTTACTCGGTAAACTAAATATTTTGCACTTTTTTTAACCGTGACTGACTAGAGGTGCTACGATAAACATTAGTACAAATAATTTTATAGTGCATGAATGTTAATTTACGATAGTCGTTTTATTTTAGTATGATGTTTATATTTTATTGTTATTTAAAATTATTTATGGAGTATTCATTAGGTGTATGTGAATATTATATGAAAATCAATTTTCGTTTTTCGTAAATGTTGTATGTAATAAAATAATTTTTAGTTCAAAATTTATGTTGAATGCTTAAAACTGATAATTCTTGTTGAGTGAAGCTCCACTCAAAATAGTTTATTTGATGAAATAATTTATAGTTTCTTTAAATTTAATTTAACACATTCGCCAAGAGTATCTCGCCCGCAGTGCAAAGAACACCCTAAGATGCAAAATACACACTTTTTTTTAAAAAACTACATAATCATTAATATGGCATAACTGGGGGACTAAATGGGTCTTAAGCACTACAAATAATTTGTTATTCTTCCAAATAATGATTTTTAAAATTAACACATTGATTAATTATCAGAATATTTGGTGAAATATTTTAATTTTATGAGAAAAAACAAATAGTTTAGAATGATTTATTTTTATTTTGAATAAATGTACAAAAATTGTAATAAAATAATATTTTCTAAGGTTCCATAGTTTATCAAAACTAAACTTCAAATCTATCTTAAAATATGTTAACATCGGTCAATGTCAATAACATCAATCATTAGTTTATTACTCACTATCACATTTCTATATTATCAAGCTAAATACCTGATAAATATTTTAAGTTTCTAACATAATTATTATTAGTTATATAATAAAATAACCTAAGTTTATTAATATTAATATTATTATTATTTTTTTTTGTGATCAACTTCATAGGTTTTTATAATAAAAATGTTCTATAGTTTGAAGAATAAAGAATTTGATAAAATGGTCAGATTTTACAAAAATATATTGCAAATATAATGAAATACTAGGTGAAATAAACACAAAAATAAGTTATACCTAATTATTTAAATTACAATCATTTAAAACACTAATAAAAGATCATAAAAATAGAAATTTACAGAACCATTTCTTATACTTTTTTATAAAAAAATGTAGAAAAAAATCCAAAATTTTTTTTTCACATTTTCAGAATTTTCTTGAGCTAAAATGTTTCACATATTTTTGTCTAACTATGTTTAAATTTTCATAAAGTTTGGATCAAAAAATTATGGTTTCCCGAGTCTTTTTTGTCAAATTTTAGTTTTTTCCAAAAAAAAAAAATGAAGAATTGACAATTTAAAAAATGGCCTCTTTAAAGTACCAACTAGAGGTGAATTGGGTTTTAAAAAAATGCTCATCGAGTTTACAAAAAATTGCTAATTCAACCTAACCGGGGTGGTAAAATGCATTTATTCTGTAGATTCATATGAAAAATATTCACAGAAAAAAAAAATCATTGTAAAAACTTTAGGTTCTTCACTTCTTTCAGAATCTAAAACAGAAGAAATTATGCAACTCTAAAATATACACTATACACATTTGGTATTGAATGAAATTTAGTACGAAACGACTTCAAAGTTAAGTCTACTATATTTTCAAATTGTATGAACAAATATGTAAATGATTTAATAAAAAATTATAGGTAAAAACACAAAATGCACAATTATTCAACATTTGGAACAAAATAATTGATGCTAAACTTAATTGATTAAATTATTTTAGTACCTAATTTATCAAAAAATATATGTTCATCTCCTTCATATTTAAAATGATTTGATGTTTACTTACTTAAAACATTTCTAGCTAGTACCTCTATGTAAATAATGTATTATTTATCTACCTATTATGTATGAGATAATATTTTTGTATTAAATATATTGGTTCAGATATTTTCTTATTGGCTCCCACATCAAAGTAGAGCCTCATTTATTTTTTAGACCAGAATTCCCCAAACTACATATAGGCCACCAATAAATTTTAAGAATTATAATTTGCAGGTAGATAGGAAATTATTATATCTTGTATATAACTCCGTATATAACCTAAATCATACCTAACAGCTAAGAATTTTTTTCCTTTCTTAGTTTCAAAACTTTTCACAAAAATTATTTAAATGACATACCATTATGACGACACTTGCTTTATGTTATGCATAAAACTATCTAAAATTTAAATGATATCAGACAAAAATAAAAATCTAATCTATCATTGTAACAAATATAATAGTCTAATTATTGTATATCTATTGATTATTGATGTATAAATTGAAATTGTTAAAAAAAAATTTAATTTGAAGGTACCTACTACTAATAATAATTAGACAAACAAATCCACAAAGAGGTAGATGCATTATTTAAAAAAAAAAAATATTAACAAGAAAACAATTAAAATATAAAAAAATGGATTCAGTTAGGTACTCCTCTAATTATTTCAGTAGGCACTCCTCTAATTATTGTTAACTGATATTTTTAAATAAATTAACATAAGAATTTCTAGTTGAAGAAAATTAACAAACAATAATATTCAGCTATAGGTAATATGTACCTACCTATGAAAAAGGTAGGTATACTCTACAATAAGGACCGACCATTCAAAGTTATAAGAGTGCCGATTGAATACTAAATTATTAGCAATATTGGAACTAGTTTTAAATTTTGTGACTTTTTTTTAAGAATATGAAACTTGATTGAAATAGGTAGATAGGTACTAAAAAACTGAAAGTTTGTTAGGAAAAAAATTTAATTTAAAATTTCAAAAGTTAGCATGACTTAGACAAAAAAAAAATGGTATGCAAACTTGATGCAAGCCTGTTACCTCTGCATTATACCTGACATGAAATTGGGTATATGGAGAAATTTAATTTTTAGTGGACCATAAATCACAATTAATAACATGAAAATACACACAAAAATCAAGGAAATGAAGCATAATTTATAATCATAAATTAAAACACATTATCTTAAGTGGTACTTACCTCAAATACTTTTAGAAGAAAATCAACATAAATTCGTTGTATACCAAGCGTTTTGCCAATGTATGCAAATAATACAATTCCGAGGAAAAACAGGAGAAAAGGAATGAAAATAACAGAAAGAACTGTGAAGGACAGAGTATCTAATATAGATACAGAAGACATGATGGGGGTCTAGAGAAGAATTTGTTACCTCAGTGTTTCAAATGATATCACGCCACCACATTTAGTATGATCATGTTCAAGAATTTCAGGTTTATTAATTGAATAGACGAACACTAAGTTACAACGTATTGTTATAGAAATTATTGTCATTGAATAAACAATATTAAATACAACTTGTTTAAGTAGGTATTAATTATATAACTATTCTAATAAAATGGTAAAATAGCACGTCATCGGTAATATGAAATTTAAATTATTTGCTGAACATGTGAGATAAAAATAATTAAGTATTTTAAGTTCATATAACTTATATAAATTTATTATTAAAAAAAAAAAAACTATATACCTATGTATTATAATAAATAAAAAAATTATATATGAATCTGTGATAGTATAACATCGACTAAGCGCCAGAGAAACTATGTAGTTACAAGAAACATAGATAGCAGACAACTAAATAATAGACACGTAAAAATATATATTAAGTAAAAATGTGCGGTAAATCAGTATGCATTATAAGTGCAAGCATGGTGAAATAGTTGAAGGTAAAGGTGTAATGGGGGACGTTGTTGCATTTTATACCCATGTAGAGACGTCATCATTTCGAAACACTAGTGGTCCACTACGCCGAAAGTCATAAATGTCGAACATGTCTTACGCTTATTTTTATTTCTTAATTGTATTCAGTATTGTTAGTGATTATCGAATATTGTACAAATTTCTTAATAATTCTTTGAACTTTCTTGTAACTAATAACTTGGGAGTACAAAATATAAATTATGAATACTGCATAGTCCAATCAAAATTTAGTATAATCGCAATTAGAGATGTAAACTGCATAAATTTTTACCGGGTAAATTTACCGGTAAGGTAAATTTTTTTTTTTTTTTACCGAACAAATTTACAAGTGACAATTTAAATTAAATGTTTTTACAAAGCCTACGTTTATAACAAAACGATATGAAGTTTTATAGAAAACATGAAGTTTAAACTATGGAATAAGTATTTTGTAAATTGCGATTGTGAATTATATCTATTAACAATTATTACGAACTCTAAAATATAACTTACATGATAATAACTTCTAAAGTGTTTAAACCAAAAAAAATAATGAAAATGCAAAAAATAGTCGAGAATATTTTGAAGATTCTGAGGAGGATTGGAATTCTGAAGATTTGGTTGATGATTCAATTTTTAGTCTATCTATGTCATTTCGATCAGAGTGGGAAGAATTTTCTTGATTTCATAAAGACATAATTTACTTATATCTTCATAATTTTTTCCTTTTTATTATTTATGAGTTTGAGGATATCTCATGATATACTTCTTTAGATTCTGAACGAAGTGAAGAAGCTTATGATTTTACAATGATGTTTATTTTTTCTTTTTTTTTTTTTCTCTCTTTCTGTGAACACTTTTTCGTATAGAAATACTTGTCCCAAAGTTTCTATC
>JAIPRM010014901.1:0-10467 GCA_025469315.1 Stegophylla sp. TES_Ste_2020
CTATAACAAAAATTATATATGAAAACTTGTGTGTTATGGTTGATGGTAATAAGTAAAAATTTAGAGCAATTTTAAACTTAACATAAACATTTTGGGGGGGGGGGTATTGAACCCGGAAAACCACCCCCCTGGATACGGCCATGAACCGAGTTACCGTGTAACCGGTTACAAATAATTTCGCAGTAACCGGTTCCGAATTCAGTGACTATTTGTAATGTTTTGGCTCGAACACGCCGTTTAAGAGTAAACCGATACGAATCGATCGAGTGTAGCTGGTGGTGTAGTAACTCGCCCATCTTCGCGCCGCCGCCGCTCGTACGTTACTGGCGGCTAACCGTTGGCGGCGCACACACAAACACAACGACGTATAATTACTATTATAACGTGTACGTATTGTGTGTACACGTCCGCGTGTGTGGTTATTTATTATTATGACTCGGCCAAGGCTGTTGCTAGAGCCGATGTGGCCTGCGAGCTGTTGCTGCTGCAGGTGTCGCCCGAAAAAGCAGCAAGCACACGGCTTGTTTACGAAAAAAAAAAACGCGATGTACTCACACACACACACACACACACACACACACACGTAAAAACGTAGGAAAACGTGAACAAAATTAAAACGCATCACCTTGAGGTGACTCCTCTGGGTACGACGTGTGTGTTGCACCGTGCACGGAGCCGCCAACCGGTTTCGCCCGATACGCACCGTTGCCGATCGATGATTTTGCAACGTTCTCGAACAAGACGTGTATATGTATGTGTGTGTGTGTGTGTGTGTGTGTGTGCGTGTGAGCGATGGCGGTGGCCTACAATAATTTTGCGATTTAATTGCAATTTTTGATATTTTTTTTTGATATTATTACTATTATTATTATTATTTTTGCTTCCAATTTTTTCTATCTACCCACGGGCGATTTTTTCCGTGCACGCGTACACGGGTACGCGGGTCCGTTGGTAAGTAGCCAAAACGAAAACGAAAAAAAAAAAAAATAAAAATACAAAAAAAAAAACACACACACACATATACATTGTTTTAGTGTAACGAGACGAATATTAAATTAAGCACGCGGAAAAGGAGCCGAGCGTCGTTTTTGCACAGTGGCAGGAAATAGACACACAAGACAAGGAAAATCTATTCGATAATAATAATTCGAACTATTTACATTTCCTCCCTATACAGCGAACGTTTTTACTGTTTTTTTTTTCTGTATACACTTTATCGTATGGATTTACTTATCTAAAAGTATCGATTGCAACTTTTTGAAACTGGATTTTCCTCTAGTTGATACTTTAAAGAGGTAACTATTTGAATTTCTCAATTCTTCTAGTTTTTTTTTTCGGAAAAACTACCCAAAATTTGACAAAAAAGACATGTAAACCATAATTTTTTCATCTAAACTTTGTGAAAATTTAATCATAGATAGACAATAATATGAGAAACATTTTGGTGCAAGATAATTTTGAAAATGTGAAAAAAAAATTTTTCTTACACTTTTTTTCTCATTAGTTTTTTTACCATTTCTTTGTTTATTAGATAAAAACAAGTAAAGTAAAGTAAAGTATAGACAAGAAAACCGGACATACTTCGCATCACGGATATTCTTCACTCTTCGGGCCAGATACTCTTGGTGGGTGTGTTGAAAATGATGAATATTATTGTGTTTTATATTCGTTCAGAATCATCTTATTGAAGAAATTATTTATATTTTCTTTAAAATTCTACACACCCACCAAGTGTGTCTGACCCGAGATGCGAGGAACACCCCAAGGCAACGAAGTACACACTTTTTTTTTACTTTCGTCTCGGTAAAAGTCTGTTTACTCCAACTTCGTCATCGTCGTATATTTGTCTTTTAAGGGGGTTGGCCCCATCGTCATATGTCTATGTATATACTCAACTCTCAAAAGTACACAGTATATGTGTGTAATATAACGGTTCGTAGCACTCCATAAAACACACACCAAGTGATGTGTTCGGCAAAGTCATCGCGCCGCGTCACTATACGGCGTAGTATTATGGTTCCGAGATCTTTTTTTTTTTTTTTTTTTGGACGAGGTTAAAAACCCGACAAGTGCCACAGCCACCGCCAACGGTCTTCAGCACTTGGTCAGCTCTTGAAACCCGATGAAAATCTTTTCTGTATTGCGAGTACATTTTAGTGTATGTAGTTTTTTCTACCTACGCGGTGTAAACGGTCCGCACTCTGAGCGTCTATTGTTTTAAGTTTTCAAAGTTAATGTACTCGGTTCGAATACGATCGGATTAGCCGTATCGATGTCAGTTAATGGTGGAAATCTGTTTTTTAAAAAACTGTTGTAGCATCTACATCCTCCTTAGATTTTTGATTGTGAATGGAGTGAAGTGTTTTCACAATGATGCTTTTATGTTTTATACTTTTTTCTATAAACAATTTTATGTATGCAAATACTTATCCAAAATTTTCGACTAACTACTTCCGTTCTAATCGAAATTCGTCATTAGATTGTACTTTTAAAAAATAATTTTTCAAAATTATCAAAATTTAAGAAAACTATCAAATATTTTACAAAAAACGACTTAAAAATTATCTTTTTTTTTTTTTTAAATCAATTTTTATGAAAATATTGTTATCAATTTTATACTTAGTACGTTAATATTCTATCCAAAATTCGTTTATTATGATGAGGATTTTTAAAAATTTCAAGATACAAGCAAACAGTGGTTACGCAGATGGAGAATTAAGGGGCTAAAGCCCTCCCTAATTTTGATTTTTAATTTTGTATGAAATATTAAAGTTAAATTAAGTAAGGTTTCATGCATTATTTTTTTGTTTTATTGAATATTTTTGAGTGGTTGTGGTTCAATTTATTCTCATTTAATTATTTTTTTTATCATTGCAGATTACCATTTGGGCACATTATTTTAAAAATTCTTATCATGTTTTAAGTAAAATAATTCCACAAAATTAATTTAATTAATTTAGCGATTAATCCAAAATAGGTAAACTAGAGAAATAGACAATATTTGTATTTTTTTCATTTCCCATTTATCCTAAACATTTATGAGATCGGACAAAATTATTGAACAAATCCACCTTCATTAAATGTGAAAATTTGAAAATGTTGAAAACTCTTAGATTTTAACACACAGTGATTTTTAGTTTTACTATGATATGTCTAACAGAATTTCACCCAGTTGGGGGCTTGATGGGGGTAGAAAAGTTCTTTATTGAAATTTTAGCACGGGGTGAAAAATATCATTTTGTTTACCTTTAAAATTTTGAATTCAAATCAAATGACATTAGAATTTATTTTTATAATTATTATTAATACTATCCGTTTCCTTGGAAATGCCCAACATTACGTCCAACATTCTTCACTCTCTTCCTGTTCACGTCTACTTTCCCCAATTATTGCTTATACTGTACAACACGGCTACCACCCCTAGTGCTTCAAAATTATTTAACCTAAAAATCTAAGACTTCCGTAATACGAATTTCCAAATTCGTGTCCTGTTTTTTTTATAATTTTAATGTAATATTATAATGTGTAGCCAATACGTTTGAACTTTGCCGGCTATATAATATTAGTGTTATCTTATAGAATACGCGTTTGCTTATGAATTTTAATAAATAAAATGAATATTTACAAACGCTTGCTAAAGATCGCAGTGTGTGCATCACGCGTTCCAATCGCGTCGTGTCACTGCAGTATTTCGCGTTTTTAAATAAAACCTACAAGATTATGAAAAAATGAAATAAAACGGTTCTAATTTAAAAAGGTTAACACATAGTAAATGTGTGTGTACATACATATGGTAATTAACGGTATAATATTGTATATACACAAGTAAGCGGTGGAACAAGCTCGTTCACTCCCGCGAGAGTATCAATTACATAGGTCGTATACACAGATTGTGTGTGTGTGTGTACGTGTAGTAATATTATTATATTTTTATGCAGTCTTCGCGGCGTTTTGTGTAATTTTCTCGAAAAATATGCTCGAAAGCCAAGTATATGTATATAATATGTACATATTATTATTATAATATTACATATATATATAATATAGTAAACTTGCAACATTTCTAACCGTAAAACGACGTTTCCGCGCACTCGAAACGCTCACACACGCGCTCTCGCGTACACACAAACTATTTACATATATTTTATAACATACGTTATATTTACAACGACTGAAACAACAGCGTTTTAAATGTGTGAAAAATTTAAATAACACGTTCGGTGCGCGCGTCCGTAACGGTTCATAATCAGCTAATAAAATACACACACGGCGGCGTTGCGCGCGCCGGTCATTATCCATTACCATATTAACTCGTAAAACTATCTCGTTCGCTTCGTACGTGTATCTGTGTGTGTGTGTGTGTGTGTCTATTATAATATTATGAGTAATACACACACACACACACACGACGCAAAGGACTTGTGCACGCGAGTGAATTATCTACTACGTACATTGTTGTTGCGCGCGAATCTTAACGATTTTTGTGCAGTACATTATATAATGAGTATAGGTACCTACGTAGGAATACTATATTATAACATCATGTTCACTCGATTTTATTATTCCTCCCCTTCTCCTCCACTTTAATAAAAAACTGGTAGTCTTTTAATTTTATTATTTTTAATTTCGCTTACTTACAACGCAAAATGATCGTACGATTATAATTAATAATAATACATAATTGCTTTCGAACGTAGATCATAATAATTGTTATTATTACGGTTAGTAGCAGTTACAAGTAATCGGTCAATTTTTTTTTTTATTATTCCCCCCCCTCCACCATTGACTTCGAACGTAAACGACGTTCGTCGTAATGCAGCGAATGAATAAAGTTTTTTTTTTTTTTTTTCTTATGCAAAACTACCACCGCGCCCGCGTTACCTGACGGCCACGTGTTATTATAATAATATTACGTTTCATCGAACGACATTCGTTCGAGATCGAAAACGATTTCACGGTCGATCGGTGGCGTAGCCGGGATTTTTCTGAGGGAGGGGCCGGAAACGAAAAGTAAGTCAAAAATAATAAAATATTTGTCTGTTCTCGTCGATATTATCCTTTATTACGTATTTTAATAACGTTCTACTATCTGTTGAACGTTTATAATCAGTAAATGTTAGAAAGTGTGCAGTTTGCGCCATTTTCTTGCGTGAAAATGTTTTTCATACTATTAATGTCTATCTATGTTTAAATTTTCATCAAGTTTGGATCATAAAATGATGGTTTCCGAGTATTTTTATCAAATTTTAGGTGGTTTTTTCCAACAAAAAATGAAAGAATTGGGAAATTAAAAAATTACCAGTCTAAAGTACTAACTAAAGGCAAATCCAATTTCAAAAAATTGCTGATCGAGAATTTTGGATAAATAGATCCATACGAAAAAGTGTGTACAGAAAAAATAAATAAACATCATTGTAAAAACCCTTGTTTCTTCATTTTGTTCAGTGTATAAAAATTCAAAATATGGATTATTATTATAAACCCTACATAATACTTGGGCGAATTCCATATATCTGGAATCAAATAATAAGCTATCGAGTGAAATTGATATTATATCATGTTAGGTAATTTAGTAATAACGTATCGAGCGTAGTTTAAATAAAAATCGCATAATGTTTTGACCGAATAAAATCGTTATTTTACACGATAACGTTATTTTACGAATTAAATTCGTAAAAATATTGACTTTAAACGCTCATTTGATATTGATTTGGCATTGAAATAACAATTTTTAAGATTTATTTTTGTACCGTATATAATATATTTTATGAATAAGGTATTCAACTAAAAAATATACGAGTTGAACTCAAGAAACACCAAATTTTTCTCAATTTCCAATGCTACCTATATTATTGATGTCAAAATTTTCGGCATTAAAATTATGAAATTTATATACATTTATATTAGGGTGGCAATCAATTATAGGTATTAGAAAATACAATTGTGATTTCTATAAATGACACCCCATTATATTATATATATATATACATTTCAAGAGATGATGTGTTAGACACAACTTTGGACATTGATATGTCATCACCTATTTATTGTCTAGTAAATTTTTATTTAAATCGTATAAAAAGGGGCAGCACAATAAAACAGAAATCCATCATCAACCTACCAATCATCTCTCAGACTCCTCGAGTCAGCCCTTAAAATAAAAATACTACTCTAAATTAAAAAAAAAAAAAGAATATTTGTATGATTTGTTTCTCTCAAAACGGGCTAAAACCTAACCTAACCTAACCTCTTAATGACCAAATTGATGCGTCAATAGTCTCTTAATTTATTGAGTATTACGATTCATGGAAACGACCGAGGTTAGGTAAGTTAATGCATATTTTTAACACAGTTTTGTTAATACTGAAAAAGAGCTAACAAGTTAATAAGTTAATAATCGAATGTCGAGTTAACTCAACTAGGTTAGTAGTTAAAATAAAAAAAAAAGGTAATATAATAATTTAATTTAAGTTAATTATCATTACGTTTTAATTCACTCGATTCTAGGTTTTGAATCACGATTTTTTGCTATTGTATATTTCAATGTTGGCTACATCATAACATACATACAAAACATGTCAATGAAGCATGTACATCCGAACAAAATTGTATAGGTACCTAGAATTCATTTTTAGATTTAACTTAACGAGATTTCATTCAAAATTAACTCGTTAATTGTTAAGTCTACATAAGGTTGTCTATTGACAAGTTAAGATAAAAGTCAAAATCAACTTAAATTTTAACTTTTTAAACCCGTTTATGCCGAACCTTGAGTAACGTCACCCCCCCTCCAATTCGTACGATGAAATTTGTAGATAATTTAATTTGTAATTCATTCTTTGAACTTAAAATTTTTTGTCGTCTAAATATTTAAATATTTAATTTGCAATAATAATTAACCTATGGAGCGAATTGTGTGCACCAGGTTGTATTCTGCCAAGATATTATTATTATTATTATTATTATTAAATTTTTGCTCATTATTAATCATTATAATAATATTTCTCACGACTGCAGAGCGCATTATTACATTATAGTGAGTTAAACGCAGGTTTTTCGTATTTCCGCGTGTATAGTAGTGATAAATTTAATAGCAACACGCGCTCAAACGATTTCTCAACGCGATAATCTTCAACGACGAACGTGCATCCGCGATGTCGTCATCGCGTGTCCTCTATTATAGAGGTTCCCAAAATTTTTACGGTACTACCACGTTTTGGAAGTTTTTTTTCAAACGACGACTCTCGTCAATAATCAAATGTCATTTTTAACCTTTGACCGCGCCCGTGATTTCCAGAAACGAAACCACGTACGCACGTGGTAATTGTTTACCCTACATGAAATCAATAGATATTTTTAACACAATTTATAAAAATAATTTATTTTACAAGGAAATATTACTAGTGAACATTTATAATATATTTCATTTCAATTAATATAATATTATACAAATTGTATTAAAAAACGAAAAAGAAATTGCTATCATCAATCTCTTCTTTAAAACTCAAACAAAAAATAAAATTAATGAAATTTAACATTTGGTTATTTATGATCTAATAAGTGATAACTTATAAGTTAATTTTATATTGTTTCATATTATCAATGAGACAATTAGAACATGATTATATTAATTGATACTACTAAATTATAATATACTACGCGCGTGGGGTAAATAATAATTTCCGAATTCAGATTTCACCTGAAATAATTGATTGCAGCAACAACATTAATAACAAAATAATAGTGTAAATACTCAATATCTATTAACAAACTATACTTTGGAAAGTACATGAAATCATTAAGTGATATATTTTACAATGACGACAGTATTGCGATGATAAACTTGTTTGGGATTAATAATAATTTTAACAAAAGATAAATACAAAATTCAAAAAATACAGAATAAAAACTATATTTTTATTGAATTCTCATACCAAACTGTAATAGTTCGTTTTTTTACTAAAAAATTGTATAAAAAAAAATTCAATACCATAATATAAGTACATATATAAATTAATATTATAAAAAAGCAGGACATACTTCGCACGACGGGTGTTGTTCGCACGATGGTTGGGATTCTCTTGACGGGTGTATTGAATTTTAAAGAAACGATAAATCATTTTTTCAATAAAACGATTCTGAACGAGGGAAGTTAATAATATAAAAAATAAATGAGAAAAAAAATGTTAGAAATATGTCCAGATTTTTTTTCCACATTTTCAAAATTTTCTTATACCAAAATCTTTCTTATATAATTTTCTATCTATGTTTAAATTTTCATATAGATCGTATCAAAAAATGATGGTTTCCTAGTCATTTTTGTCAAATTTTGGGTAGTTTTTCCAAAAAACAAATTGAAGAATTGAGAAATTCAAAAAATGACCTCTTTAAAGTACAATCTAGAGGCAAATTCGGTTTCAAAAAGTTACTGATCGAAACTTTTGGACAAGTATTTCCATACGAAAAGTTGTACACAGAAAAAAATAATAAAAATCATTGTAAAAACACTAGCTTCTTCACTTCGTTCAGAATCTAATATGAATTAGATATAAATTATTAGTAAATTGTCGCAACATATAACATATTTCACAGAGAATGAATTTTAAATTAAACATAATATACACATCATATACATATTTATACGTCTACAAATTTTAGGTGTCTCCAAAAGTGTTAAGGTGATCCGCAATTTGGGAACCTCTGCTTTTCTCATCACCAAGTCAAGGGTGTGGGTGAGGACATTGGAGAGGGTGGGAGCTACGTATTTTGTGATTTTTTTACCATACATAATAATAGTAATAGTAATAACAAGCTCATCGTTGGCGGCGTACAACAAATAATAATAATAATAATAATGATAATAATAATAACGACATGTAACTCCACCGCAGAGTCATATTATTATTATTATTATTATTTACCTCGGTAAAAATAACACGAGGTCAATAACGCAATAAATCGTTGCTTCACTGCGGGCAGTCTGACGACGACGACGACGACGACGTGCCACCGGATTGAAAATGGAAGTCGAATGCGGTTTTTTACGCGTTCGTAATAATATCAGCAGTATATTAAAATATAATATAATTAATATGATATTATAATAACGTGTACGTATCTGTGAGTGGCAAAAAGAGATAGAAAAAAAAAAATAAAAAAACGTCAAATGTTACAAATAATATTATAGTGACCTTTTTCTTTTTTTTTTTTCTATCCGAACTAGTAGTGTGTATCAGCTAATATTCCAGTTCCGATCCGAAAAAAACCGCGGCTTAAAATATAATAAATATAATAATAATTACACTAGTTTCGCGTTAATTATAACCTGTTTGTACACATCACGTTTTTATTACATATTTTTTTTCTTCTATAAATGTCATATTATATACCAGTTATACGCATGCAATATTATACCAATATAATGTTAAGATAATATCTACCGAAAAACCGATAATTAGCAAATAATTAAAGTCGTGATTCTTTTTGCGATCCGTTTTTATGTCACTTGGAATTTTAGTTACGTTTTTAACGTTTCGAAAAATATCGTTTCCTATCGCTACAGCGTCACGAGTATAATATCCGTGGTGGAGGGGGGGCTTATAGGCAATTGATACGGGGCGAGAAAAAGTTTTTATAGTTCTATGATTGTAACGATATAACAAAGGCAGGGATTTTAAAGCCCTAAAAAATCTCGAAAAAATTTACTTAAAAAAAAAAATCTTGCTAAAGTTAATCACTATAAATATGCGTTATAAATATATTTATAAGTTTAAGTAAAAAGTAAAAACTTGGTATCATAACATTCATGTTACCAAATAAATTTAATTTTATTTATTCAATACGATAATAATATGTACCTACCGATTAATTATTTAATGTTTATGTGATTCACAGAATTCATAAGAACAGTAGTCGTGGTACAACATCAGTCTTTTGGGAAAAAAATAGTTCTTTCAGACGTTTTAATTTCTTAACCTGAAATAATAATTTAAAAATTCAGTAATTAATTTATTCGCACTACATAAAAACGCACGTAAATTACCGCCGACACGCAACAACTATTTGTGTGTGTGTATAATTTTGAACGGTCAGAAGAATTGTGATAAATACTGTGAAACTAGAAAAATTCCCCAAAAAAAGAGTGAAAAATACATTTAAAGTTGAATTTCTCAAAAATTTCAAGTAAACGCAAAATTTTCTATTAAAATAATCAGAATCACTTGAAATACATTTTATGCTTATGGACCTATGTATGGGAACGGCAGGGAAAAAAATAAAATTCCATTAAAATCCAAACCCTAAATATTATTATTCATTTTCATATGTATTGAATAAATATGATAAAAAGCCGGACATACTTCGCACGATGGGTGTACTTCGCACGACGGGTGGTATTCTCTTGACGGGCGTATTAAATTTTAAAGAAACGATAAATCATTTCTTCAGTAAAACGATTCTGAACGAAGG
>JAIPRM010014902.1:0-10466 GCA_025469315.1 Stegophylla sp. TES_Ste_2020
ATAATGTTTTATTGCATCTTATGTATTTTTCGACGCTGAATACGATGGTGTGAATTAAAATCCACATGCAACAATAGTTTTCTATCTATTTTATTCTATTTTGAAAATTCAATATTTTCGGTTATTAGCTATATTATACTACATATCTACTAATTCACCTACATGGTCAAGTTATGTGCTGCGGCCTAGACAGTACCAGGTTCGATTCCAGCCCAGCTCTCCGAATTTTCGCATTTTTTTTTCTTATAATATTATTAACTTCCTTCGTTCAGAATCGTTTTACTGAAGAAATGATTAATCGTTTCTTTAAAATTTAATACGCCCGTCAAGAGAATACCACCCGTCGTGCGAACTACACCCATCGTGCGAAGTATGTCAGGCTTTCTTTTTTTTTTAACCGATTTTGGATGGTCGTGTAAAATTCGTACGCCGGTGTTTACCTATATATACCTGCGCGTCTACGTGGGACGACGACACAAACCTAAATACGTTTTAATGGAATAATGAAATTGTATTTGCCAGTTAGGGGGGGGTGGAGGGGAGGGGAGTGGGTGGGCCTACACGTGTCGCTGATATCGCGAGGCTTATCTGCCTCCGGGAATGATTAATGTGTACGCCCCTACACTATAGAAATAAGAGAGTATCAGCTTAAGACATTGTTCTTTTGTTTATTTATTTATTTTTTTTTTTACCTCAAACGTGCAATGTTATAAGTAGGGCTGTGAATTTGTAGGAAATTGCCTTTTTTTTTTCGGTGATTGTGAAACATAACTTTTTAAGTACATAATTTGAATTATGTAACAACGAATCCATATATGGAACTTTTATTTTGCATTTTTTGCATTTTTTGACGTTTTTAATTTTTAGGTCATTTTTTAAAATTTTTAAGTCATATTTTTCTTTTTTAGTTTATTTTCCGGTATTTTTAATTAAATTTCGTCAATTATCATCACATCTTTTGAAAACATTTTTTTTTGTTTTACATAGGCTGTATATACGTCAAATTTAAAAAATTAAAAAAAAATGTTTCAGATGAATAGCATTATACAAAATTCATATTCAACCAACAATTTTATTATTTTTTTTTTTACTAAATAAACATATTTTTATGCATGTAAAATTTAATCTACTTATGTAGTAATGTATATTATCCTATAATATCAATATAAATATAAAAAACTAAATTAAAAACTATTTGGAGTACATATTAAACCATAATTTTTGTCATTTTATATTGCATTTTTCGCATTTTAAGTGCATATTTCATTGCATTTTTTTGACATTTTTAATGCATTTTTTAAGGTTTTTTAGTGCATTAAATTCACAGCCCTAGTTATATGTGTGCATTCGAGTAAGTCAAACTTTTCTCCGTGCAAGACGTACACGACGACGTACGTATAAAATAATTATACACAAAATTCTTGTGTTTTATAAGCGCGCGCACAGTGTAACAACTAAAAAGTTACCGCGGTAAAACATGACTTTCGGATACGCCATTATAATAGGTGTAATTTAAAATCAATAAGAGTTAAGTCCTTTTTCATCCACAAATAAAATTCTCCTCCAGTTTCCATATCGCTCCAAATATTATTTTTCTACTGTTATATTATTGGACAAACATTTTAAATAAATGTGTGCGATATACTTTCATGGACGTAACGACCATGGGACAGCCCCCCCTGTATCCCACCGGCTTCGAACGATATATACAGGGTGATGCGTGCTCACCCCCCTTTTTGGCCGTAAAGGTGCAACGGGATTTTTTTTCCCGCAATGTTCAAGTTACTATAAAACCAATATTTTATATAACTAATTTTTTTCATGTCACCTTAAGGGTGTCCTGTGGAGATACAAACTTTTTTTTTTCAAATGGCTGCCCCCTATTTTAATTACGGAATTATATTCGGGTTATTTTTCTGTGAATTTTGATGTATTGACATTAAAATTTGAACGAGTAGTTTTTGAATTATTCAAATTTAAATATTAAGGAAAATTGTCACTTGGGCACATATTATAGTTACGTACGCAGTTCGTAATTATTATAAATCTGCTCGATTAACCTTTAATCAGAAATAATTAGTCAAAATGTTCATAGATATCATGTCGTGTGTACGAGATTAAATTTTACATTTACAAAATATTAATTAGTCAGGTCGTCTTATCTCATTCACCTATTGAGAATAAATTAAAATATGTGCCCAAGTAACAATTTTCCTTAATATTTAAATAATTGTCCCGTTATATCCCAAAATAAATATCCTGTATATTGCTCGTAAAATCAGGAGTATTCAAACATCAAAAAAAAAATTCCAAAGATTATATGGCAAATAAACGCCGGGAAGCTATAGCGATAAGGCAATGATAGAATTTTGGAAAAAAGAGAAATTCAAACTGATCTATATATATGAATATTATAAAAATTGCATTTGCTTCTTTTGTTTTTGGGTTTGCATTTTTTGAAAAAATGTCAAATAATTACAAAAATATTTAGCATTTAATTTCTTTATACTTTTCTATAATCCAGTTTAGGTATTTTAACGACTTATTATTTAAAAAACGTATTTAATTTCTATATAACTTTTTAAAATTTACATAATTCTACAATTAGATATTATATTCTATGTGTATTGACGATATATTATCATTTACAAAATTTCTCATTTTTTATTTTAAATTTTTGTATAAGTATTTATCTAAAATTTTCTAAATTCACTGTATTTACTATAAATTTATGTAGTCACACGATAATTATAAATTAATAACATATTGATTTGTATTTATAAACTATTTACCTTTATTCTTTCTTTTTCATCACATTCATGTGATATTAAAATAAATTTATTATAATATACGTCTCAGTGTTTTCAAAAATCAATAATTTGAAAATTTGTTAAATAAGTACAGTAAGTAATATTGTCAGTGGAGGAAAACGGGATAGACCTTTTTTTTGGGAGAAAAGGTAAGTGGAGGAAAATGGAATTTGATTTCTGGAGGAAAAGGGATACGGTCGCAAACTCGGATCAAGGTAAATAATTATTATCATTATTAGTGTTGGCTGACTTTATATGTTATTTTTAATTACCGATATCGTTTTTATTTTTTGATACCGATTCGCATAATATAGTTTACATGCTCTAGCATGACACAAAAAAATATTGGTCGCGTATGCATAATTAATTGATTATTTAAGCGAATCCGAGTGCATATTAAAACTTCTATTTAAGTATTTAAGTTTATATTGTTATTATTTTGCATATTATAATTATAAATATATGATTAATATGGATTATTTTTAGTTTTTAAAGATTTTCTTCTTTTTAAGCCTTTTTTCCCCGAACCCAATACTTATTGAGTTCTAACAATATGAAATCATAAATAAAGAATAAATAAGTGTGTTAAAATAATAAAATATATTCCAACATCACTAAATAAACGTTTCAAGAAATACTGGTAATAATATTCGGCTGAATAATTTTTTTTTTTCGTTTTATTTAACTTAATTTAAAGGGGATCTTAATCTAGGGTGACCATACGTCCTGTTTTGTACAGGATTGTCCTTTATTTCGGCTCTGCGTCCTGTTGTCCAGATAAACTTCTCTCAGGACGTTTTTTGTCCCGTAATTTCAAGTCTGTCCCGTATTAATCCCGTTTTTTGACTTACTTGTTGATTTAAAATTTTTGAAATGAAATTATTGAATATAATAATGTAAATATCTAGAAATCTTGTGGTGGTTACGAATAAATAAAATTATAATCGTAAAATGAATTTACAAGTTTTTTTCAGAAAGTAAAGTAAACAACATACATGAATAAAGGATTTGAAGGTTAGGTTAGGTTAAAGAGTATGAATTTAGTTTAATTATGTTATATATATATTTTGTAATAAATACTTATTTATATTTAAAAATATTATGAAAAATATTTTTGTCTTGTATTTTATTTTTTTAAATATGATCACCCTATCTTAATCGTTAAACACTTTTATTTTCAAACTTTTGCACCCTTCAGATTGTTGTTTGAACGTTGGACTTTGAGAGTCAAAGACAATATTATTTCGATAATTAGTTTTTGATATGGATTTAAGAAGAAAATATCCACGACATCATGTCATCAAATTATCGTTATTGTTGGCCAAAACATTAGAAATTGTTGTTTAAAAATATATATATTTAGTTTTTACAAAATATAATGTGTGTGTGTGTGTGTGTGTGTGTTGGTTTTTTGTGTAATTTTCGGTGTATACGATGTTTGGTTATGACTAGACCCCGGAACTCGACGCATTTGCATATTTTTTTCCAAAGCTCTTTTTTTACGAGGCTTTATTGTACTTTATGTCATCCGAAATACAATGGTACCGATTTCGTTTTGCCGGCTTTTTTTCATTTTTTTCTCCTCTCGTCGTCGTTTTTTATTGTTCTATTTTTTGTGCGCAGGGGGGGATATATTTCCATTTTTTTTCTCGTCGAAAGTCACACTTTTTTTTTTCTTTACACATTATTTCGATTAAAGCAAACATTCGAAAATAAGCAACATAATTTTTATCGTACTTATATTACCGTCTTTGATTCATTTTTATAAATTTTTGTTATTCTATTTTCGTATTGTGACATTATACGTCGTAACTTCGTTTCGAAATATGTATTTCATATTTTTTTTTTTGCATTTTTAGACGTTTTGGTAATAAATGCATTGTTTTTGCTTTTTTACGTCATTATTTCATTTTTTTTAAGTCATTTTTTGTAGTTTTTGTAAATCATCGGTCATTCTTCTAATAAAATTTAAGACTTTCAGTAACGATTTCACATTTTTTTAAAAATATTTCTTTCAAAATTATCGAAGAGTTTTTGAAGCAATTTGTTTTTTTAGGTCATTTTTTACAACTTTTAGGTCATCAACATCCTATCTCTAGTCAAGATGTATTTATGTAATATATAAGGCTCGGAAGTTGTTGCATTTGCATGTTTTTTGTGAGCAATTAGATTTATTGCTAGGTAAGCTAGAAATGCATTTCATGACACTACGTAATAAATATTAAAAGGTTATAGTGCATATTTTTGTATATTTGGTGATTTTGTAGTTTTAAGAGCATATTTCTTAGTTTTACAACTTTTTAAAGCATATTTGATGACAAAATTTGAAATTTTGTAACAAAAAAACAAAATTAATTCATTTTTAGAGTTTTCATTAGATATCAAATGTATTACTGTACTTGCCTGTGTTTCAAATCCATTTTTATGAACATTAGAAATATAAAAAAAATATAAGAAATAATGTGCTTAGTTTTTCAAAGTATAAAAATTTGTTAATGATTAATAATTTACGATATTTTAACTTTGAAAATAATTTTAAAAATATTTGGTGGTTCAATGCAACAATTTTTAAGGTAACAACAAAGTTATACTTAAATAAATTAAATTAAAATACATTTAATTAGGTACTTAAAGGTTTTATTTTTATTTTTATTTAGGTTTTTCGAATATATATATATAATTTAATGGAACAATTTTAAAAGAAAATTAATTTAATTCGTGAAACGTTTTTTCAAGGAATTATTTTATTTTGTATATTTATTTCTGGACATGTAAGTTGATTTTACATTTTTATCATACTCTTTTGAGATTATCTACGAAGCTTCATTAAATCCACCTACTTAAGAGAGTATTTAGTATGGGCATTGATTAATAAAATACTTATAATTATTATTTGATAAAAAAAAAAAAAAAAATGCATAATTTTAGAGCATAATTATTGTACTTTTTTAAGCGCATAAGTGCATGCATATCTAGTACTTTTTAAGAGCATTAAGTTCCGAGCCCTAGACTAATATATATATTGTATATAACATATTATAGTAGCGGGAAGGGGGGCGTGACCCAATATATATAAGTATAAAAGGGGGGCATGAATAGGTCGAGGAGAACCCTTGTTTTAATACATCATCAATCTGGAATCCTTCTTCAAATACTTAATACTAAAATTTCATGTAATTTCCAAGAAAATTAAATCTTGTTTTACATACCTATAAGTGATTAGATTTTGGTTGGGATAAAGCGTATGTAAACAAATAATTTCTTATCCCCTCCCGCGAGACAATCCTAGATCCACCGTTGCCAACGCGGTCTTTGGGTATTTTTTAAACGTCACCCCCGGTAATGCGTTTTCATCTCCCACCGACGACAACGACGACGCGCGAAACAATGTCACGGAAAAGTCTTTGAAAAATGTATTATTATTTTTTTTTATATATATATGAAGTGAAAAAAAAAAAAACGTAGGTACACCTACACTGTGCAGCACAACACTATATTATGCGTAGGGGAAATATCAATTGTTGTTAAATTACATTTAAGAAAACATAATAATATATACATGACGGTGTTGCGCGACGTCGTTTCCAATTTATTTGCTGAAAGGATTTCACCGTATGTGTGTTTTGTATTTTACAAAAGAGCGACGAGAAATTTCGCGGCGCAACGACTAATATTACATACTCTATTATTACCCTCCCAAAAACTTATTGGTTTTGCGCGCGACTCTTGCGCCGTGTGTTTTCTTTTCTTTTTATTTCTGCACGAAAAAATATCCGAACTTACGGGCACGCGATATTCATTCGTGTGGCGTAATCGAAAATTTCACGTAGATACTTCTTCTACTCCGGATTTACCGACGTCCCAACGGATTACTACGAATGTTTCGCCGCCGAGTCATTGCCATTGTTTACGTCTTCTCATCGACGACGTCACCGTGTGTATTGCAAGACTTATACAGGGTGGGTGCAAAAAAAAAAAAAAAAAACACAGTAATCTCCATATATAATATTCTCTAATCGGTGCAAAATCAAATAAGATTCTGAACATTTACAAAACAATACATTTTAGATTCTGAACGAAATGAAGAAGCTAGTGTTTTTACAATGATGTTTATTTTTTTTTATTTTTTATTTTTTTTCCTGTGCACAACTTTTTGTATAGAAATACTTGTCCAAAAGTTTCGAACAGTAACTTTTTCCAACCGGATTTGCTTCTAGATTGTACTTTGAAGAGGTCATTTTTTGAATTTCTCAATTCTTTATTTATTTATTTTTTTTTTATTTGAAAAAACTACCCTAAATTTGACAAAAACGACTCGGAGACCATTATTTTTTGATCAGAATTTTATGAACATTTTAAAATAGATAGAAATCATATAAGAAAGATTTTGGAGCAAAAAAATTTTGAAAATGTGAAAAAAAAATTTTGGACATTTTTCTCATTTATTTTTTAATTAACTACCCTCGTTCAGAATCGTTATTGTTGAAGAAATGATTTATCGTTTCTTTAAAATTCAATACACCCGTCAAGAGAATCCCACCCGTCGTGCGAAGAACACCCATCGTGCGAAGTATGTCCGGCTTTTTAAAATTTTTTTTTCTTCTTTATACAATACTGTTGGTGTTAAATGATTTTCAAAAAAAAAAAAATAAAAATAAATAAGTTTTCATGATAATCTAAAAATACTGTGTAAAAAAACTTGTGAAAATGAAAAAAACAATGATGTCACTTAATTTTAGTGTGAAAATTTGAAAGATATATGATTTTTTTAAATTAATGCGTGGATTTGAAGTCGTAATAATCTTTTTTTTATTTTGTTTTTAATTTTCAACAGCACCGAGCGTAGGGATCCCATACGTCCCGTATTTTATGGGATTGTCCTGTATTTGAATGAAACGTCCCGGTGTCCCGACAAAAGATCCAAAATAACACTTTTGTCCCGTATTTCGGATGATCCGTCCCACATATGTACTTTATTTTAAAGTAATTTAAAAAATCAAATATTTTTCTATTTTTTATTTTAATAATGATCAATAAATAATAATAATAGGTATCTGAATCAAATGATAAAATTACTAAAAACCAAATGTTTACTGAGATTTTGTATAAATTTGTAATCACATTACCTTTATTTAAATTTTTAGTACAAAACTAAGTTTTAATAACTTGTTACATGGTTTAAATATTTTTTTCAGGTGCAAAAACTTATACTCAAAAATTATAAATTTCAAATTTTGAAACTAATTTTGGTTTTGACGGACTAAGCCCTCTCCCCTTGCCAATCACTACGTAAATTAGAAATATGATTTAAAACGTCCCGTATTTTTAATGAATAAATCTGGGGGATCCCTAAGTCCAAGCGTGGTGCCAAAATGGTGAAAATGATGTCACGTGTCAAATCTCGCGGTAAAAAAGCCGGACATACTTCGCACGATGGGTGGGATTCTCTTGACAGGGGTATTTAATTTTAAAGAAACGATAAATCATTTCTTCAATAAAATGATTGTGAACGAGAGAAGTTAATAATATAAAAAATAAATGAGAGAAAAAAAAATGTTAGAAAAATGTCCAATTTTTTTTTTCACATTTTCAAATTTTTCTTGCGCCAAAATCTTTCTTATATGATTTTCTATCTATAAAATTTGGATCAAAAAATGTTGGTTTCCGAGTCGTTTTTGTAAAAATTTTGGGTAGTTTTTTCGAAAAAAAAAAAAAAAAATTGAAGAATTGATAAATTCAAAAAATGACCTCTTTAAAGTACAATCTAGAGGTTTGAAACTGGTTTCAAAAAGTTATTGATCGAAACTTTTGGACAAGTATTTCTATACGAAAAATTGTACACAGAAAAAAAAAAAAAATAAACATCATTGTAAAAATACTAGCTTCTTCACTTCGCTCAGAATCTAAAAAATAAAATATTCTTATTTGATGCACTGATTGGGAATATCAAATGCTTTTTACCACCCTGTATATAGGCAAATCTGCGTTGAAAAAAAAAATAATAATAATAATAATAAACAAGTTTTGCGAAGACGTGCGAATAGAAAAAAAAAAAACCTACTCAATTGTGTATAAATATACGCTCAATAATAATAACATCCTAATTATCGTTATTATTATGGCAAACGCCTTCCCGGGACTGCGAAATTGTATTATTTCGGACAATAAACTAGCGCGGGGGAGGGGGGAAGAAAGTTTCACGAAAAGTTTTAATGTATTCAGAATATATACTTATTTATTATATTTATATATATGTACATATTGTTGTCGGAAAGTTTTCGAATCGCGTCGCAATGTTATTAGAGATCACTTTTTGGCAGGTCATCAAACGCTACTGAAATATTTAAAATGCGAATATTTTCTTCACAATACACGATGATTATGAGCGTGTACATTGCGGTAAATTTGAATTAAAAATCAATAAAATCCAGAGCCGATTCGTTTGGAGACGGCCGCATAGACAGGGGGTGAGGGAGAGGAGTCACGGGGGCCAAGGTCAAGTCTGAGAGCAAAATATATTTTAGTGGGCCCCAAGAATAGTTTTTTTTTTTCTAAAAAATTGTATTTTTATTATAACAAAAATTAAAACTTAATAAAATATGTAAAACTAGAATATCACTTTTTTTCATTGACATTTTTTCTTGCTTTTAAACAGTGGCGGATCCAGGACCTTAATTCGGGGGGCCAAAAATCGATGAAATATATAAGCACATTGAATTAATAATTTTAACACGCATTAAGCGTTTTAAAATTTCCGAGAGGGCCCCCATCGCCCTCCCCTTCGAAAAATATTTTTAAAATTTTTCTAACATTTTTTTTTCTCATTTATCTTTTTTGTTATTAACTTCCTTCGTTCAGAATCGTTTTATTGAAGAAATGATTTATCCCACCCGTCGTGCGAAGTATGTCTGGCATTTTTTAAAAGTTTTCCGAAGGAATATTCTCAAGAGGTTCGGGAATATTCCTTGTTCCCGGGAACGTTCCCCGGGGAGAATATTCCTAGTGGCACATCACTAGTCGTTTCGGCGGCGATTATATGATATTGAGAGGCGACGATTTTTTGAACATTATTTCGTAGTCTCGGAGGGGGAGGGCAACAATACCGCCGCCGTCGCCGAGGCACCGCAGTGTATATCAACGGCGGCGGCGGAATATTTCCACGTTCGAAAAGCGAGCGAGAAAAGAAAAGAAAAGAAAAAAAAAATGCCTCCTCTCACACATACGACGACGACGACGACGACGACGCGAAAATCGAATCTACACGAGAAAAAATATCGACTCGGTATACGTATTATTACGTGTCGTAACAAAGTCATATAGCAAAGAATAACGTACGACCACCTTGTGCAGCCCCCTCCCCCTCTCGTCGTTCGTGCGACATCAAAGTACATGTTTACGTATATTTTAGATTCTGAACGAAGAGAAGAAGCTAGTGTTTTTACAATGATATTTATTTTTATTTTTTTTTCTGTGTACAACTTTTCGTATGGAAATACTTGTCCAAAAGTTTCGATCAGTAACTTTTTGAAACCGGATTTGACTCTAAACTCTATTTTAGAGTGGTCATTTTTTGAATTTCTCAATTCTTCATTGTTTTTTTTTTTTTTTTTTTTGGTAAAAAATAAACAAAATTTTAAAAAAAAGACTCGGAAATAA
>JAIPRM010014903.1:0-10465 GCA_025469315.1 Stegophylla sp. TES_Ste_2020
AAAAGCCGGACATACTTCGCACGACGGGTGGTATTCTCTTGACGGGCGTATTAAATTTTAAAGAAACGATAAATCATTTCTTCAGTAAAACGATTCTGAATGAAGGAAGTTAATAATATAAGAAAAAGAAAAATGTTCGAAAAATGAATTTTTTTTCACATTTTCAAAATTTTCTTGCGCTAAAATCTTTTTTGTAAAATTTTCTATCTATGTTCAAATTTGCATAAAACTTTGATCAAAAAATGATGGTTTTCGAGTCGTTTTTGGCTAATTTTGGGTAGTTTTTTCCAAAAAAAACATTGAAGAATTGAGAAATTCAAAAAATGACCTCTTAAAGTACAATCCAGAGGTGAATCGGGTTTCAAAAAGTTATTGATCGAAACTTTAGGACAAGTATTTCTATACGAAAAGTTGTACACAGAAAAAAAAAAAAAAATAATAAACATCATTGTAAAAACACAAGTTTCTTCACTTCGTTTAGAATCTAAAACATGCCGAAAATATCTCGCTCAAGTAAAATTAAAATTTTACGCATCTTTAATAATTTTAAATGTATTATATGTTGATGAATTAACATTTAAATAATTTCTACAAAGTGAAATAATAAAACTTCATTAAGACTTTTCAATTATTAAAAACAAAATATAGAGTCTAATGACACATGACTAGATAAAACTTGAAATATTATTTGATATGTACGTTTTACTCAATACACGGATAACGCTTCTGCAGATTACTTTCAATAAAAGTGTCAAATATTTCCGACGTGTCATTCATATAATAACATATTAATATAACAATACACAGAAGTTTAATTTTTAAGGAAAATAGGTCTGTACTTGAACCTTTAAACAGCATAATAATAATTAATGTTTTTTTTTTTTCCACGTAACACAATTTAATTTTTTTTAAATGGAATTAGATTATCAATGGACACCTTTTATCTTTTATTTCAGTATAGACTGTATAGAATATAGTCGATAAACTCGATACTATGATAATTGAATCCATCGAATGTCGGTGGCCTGAACGTTTACGATTTTAGTAACATTGGCATTAATTTTTCCTTTCATATTAATACTTTTAATATGTTTTGTGATAAAGAAAAAGCATGAGTGCTATGTAATTTGATAATTTTAATAACTTTATAAACTAAATAGCTATCCCATTTAATTGTAGATAATTTATAATTATTATTAGCAAATGAGAACCTAGTAAACTAAAAAAAGCCGGACATACTTCGCACGATGGGTGGTATTTTCTTGACGGGCGTATTAAATTTTAAAGAAACGATAAATCATTTTTTCAGTAAAACGATTCTGAACGAAGGAAGTTAATAATATAAGAAAAAAAAATGTCCAAAATTTTTTTTCACATTTTCAAAATTTTCTTGCGCCAAAATCTTTTTTATAGGATTTTCCATCTATGTTTAAATTTTCATAAAATTCTGATCAAAAAATTATGGTTTTCGAGTCGTTTTTGTCAAATTTTGGGTAGTTTTTTCCAAAAAAAACATTGAAGAATTGAGAAATTCAAAAAATGACATCTCTAAAGTACAATCTAGAGGCGAATCGGGTTTCAAAAAGTTATTGATCGAAACTTTTGGACAAGTATTTCTATACGAAAAGTTGTACACAGAAAAAAAATAAATAAATAAACATCATTGTAAAAACACTAGCTTGTTATCAAGTCTATGTAGTACATACTACAATTAATATCGTGACCGATAGCAATTGGTTTTTTTGCATTGATGCTTTGTTCCATATTGACATCTCAAATCCAGTGGTCTGGTACTTTGGTGAGTAGATCAGTGGCTGCCGGTTAGAGTGTGGTGAGTGCGGAGTGGTGGTACTCTGACAAAATATCTTTCAAAATAATAATAATAATAATTGTCATGAGTCGTCGTGGTGCGGTGGAATTCGGCGATGTGCGAAAACAGTCGGGCAGATAGCAGCGGTGATTTTGAGCGGGCCGCGCAGGCGCCACCGTCAATGTTGGCTCCTCTTGTCGATCAGCTGATTGTCCGTACAAGGATTTTCCAGTGCGTGAAAAAACAAATTGACGGTCAAAGAATAAGTGAATCCGTCGCTTTGTGAGAGAGTCAGAGAGTGAGAGTGTGGCACTGAGACAGCCTGTACAGCTGATATGATATTGCACGCGCGGTGCGGGTGAGCGGCACAGCGGTAAAAAAAAATCGTTCAACCGGCTGCGTCGAGGACGTCGTCGGCCCCTGTTTGACGTTTGTGTGTGTGTGTATGTTCGCGCCGTAGGTAGTGTTGTGTGTGTGTGTGCGCGTGTAGGTAGCGGGGTGGCAAGTGCGCGGCGGTGGTTGTGTGATTGTGCGTTGTCGGATGATGTCGGACCGAGAGAGCGGTGATGATCAGCCCCAAAGTCAAAGTGAGTAAACGCGCGACGATTGCAAATTTTTGGGCATTTTAAGCGCGCGAAAACCGACGGTTCAGCGGAGCCATTGGCGGAAAGGCGCCCGATCGGCCAACGCGCGTAGCAAATAAAGCCACTGCTGCACCGTTTCCCGAGATAACGGGCTCGCGAATCCAAGATGGCTGACCCTGAGCCCGGGGCCGCCGACCCCGCCGCCGCCGCTGCGTTCTGTGTTTTTCTTTCGGCTCCTTTGCGATGATAATAATAATAATATCAATCATCATAATATATTCATTGTAATCGTCTCGTCAATTTTCCGCGTGCCGTGCACACTCATCCCCGAACGATGACGACACAATAATAGTAATAGTAATAATAATAATAATAATAATAATAATAATTTGTGTCCCCTGTCGTCGTCTACCCGTAGTTCGCGCTCTTGTTTCTTCATTTTATGTTACGCGACGAATATTTCGCGTTAATAATAAAAAATAATTTTTCTTTAAAACTAATGAAATTCCTTCGCGTCATACACTTAAATAATTACTGATTACTTACGTATATTAGATTTAGGACAACACAGTGCGATTTGCATGAGTACGCTTTCTGATAAACATATTGATTGAAATGTCTGCTGACCCACGACTCAGTCGCAGACGAGGTACTTAGATTTCAAATAGTTCGCATTAAATTAAACATATTCTATTTTTATGTATAGTTTGTATTGTGTTGGTCCAGTCATATCATCTGATCAATATTTTTGATTTCAGGACAGGCTTCAAATGGAGCTACAGGTTCTGATTCCGGTAAGAATATTACTGTTGTAAAGTTTTTTTATGTTTAATTAAAAATCTATTTGCTCCTAAAATTTTAATACCTTTAGTATTCACTGTAGTAAATTGTATTTATATATTTTTTATTTTATGTATATATTTAGGTAGGTAGGTATATACCTTTATATATATATATTTATACCTACCTTTATTTAACTGATTTATGAAGTTATTATCATTTTATTATTATTGTTCTTAATTTAAAAATTTTTTTTAAATCGTCTGGAATGAAATCACACCTATAATTTAATATTTTAATACTCGATAAACTAATTATGTTAATTTATCAACTTATATATTAACTATAAGCATTTAAAGCTAACAAAACTGTTAAATCATGTGCAATTTTAAATAAAAATAACAATTAACCACTTATGTATTAGTGATAAACATCTTATGTGATGCCCCAAAATAAATTATCAATAACAAAACCTATGTTTATAAAACACCGACAAAAAACTTTATATTATTTTTTTTGAATAAAATTAAGTTATAAAGTTTATAGGAAAGTGAAGCAAAGCAAAGATAAGTAAAGTATAAACATTAAACATACTTCGTACCACTAGTATTCTTCGCACTTCGGGTCAGATACTCCCGTGGGTGAGTAGAATTTCTAAGAAACAAATCATTTCTATAATAATACGATTCAGAAATAAGGAAGTTATTAATATAAAGAAACAATAATAGGTAGTTGTCATTTTCAACACACCCACCAAGAGTATTTGACTTGAGAAGCAAAAAATACCCATGGTGCGAAATATGTCTGGCTTTCTTGTATATACTTTACTATTTTAAATTGTATATCAGTAGCATATTTCCTCGTAGTCTTGTTTTATCTCTAATCAATATTATTCTGAGTGAAACAAAGAAACTACTGTTTCTACAATGATTTTTATGTTTTTTTTTTTTTATATCTGTATGCTTTTATATAGAAATAATTATCCTAAAATTTTTACTAGTAACTTTTTGAATCAGAATTTGCATTTAGATCAGCAGTCACTAACTGGCGAATATCTGGTCTATATCCGCACCATGGACACATTTTTTATGGTCCTCAGTGGTCACATAATTTATACAGTTTTTAAAATAGTTAACCACTTAATGATAAAAATAGGTAATAATATTTTTTCCAATATTGTATTCTGTATTTTGTGATTCGAGATAAGAAATTTCAAAGAATTTACAACTTGCAGCACTTAGTTTATTTATTTATATCCAGATTTTCATCAAAATTGGACATTGACATATTGTACATGACAGCTATGATGCATTTAGATTTATGTACAACAATATAAATAAATATTTAATGCTGATAACACCAATACATCACCATGTAAATTCATGAAATTACTGCCTCCCCTAAAAGACTGCACATAAACTGCTATAAATATACTATTTATATATTTATAGGCTATATGCATTACCTGTGTATTACAAAAAATTTGTAATATTTTTTTTACCTGTTTTCAGTTAATAGCCAGATATACAACTATTTGAGTAAAAAAAATATTTCTCTCTGATAGTATTAACTTTTTGCGATTTATAAAAAAAAAAAAAAAATGGGCAAGGGACCCCCGCTATTTCTACTGAAGTCTATACCTTAGAAAAAAATTAGGAAAACTAATATATTCCTCTAATATATTTAGTCTGTTTCCACCAGTGTGCATGAATATGGCTTAGTGTAAGACTATCATGTGCCAAAGTCTAAAGAAATACTGTAATTTATACATCATAGTTCATAAAATATTTTTATTAAAAATTATCAAATATACCCTCTCATTAAGGGTGTTGTGACAAAATATTGTAATTTAGGCAATATCAGTGTTATAATTTTAAGAGTGATTTGTTATGTGTAGCTGTGATCATGTGAAGATTGAAAATCTTATTGCATAGGTGTATCAAACAGAAAAAAAAAATGTTGGTATTTTTAATAATAACATTAAATTTAAATAATGAACATAGTGTTTTGGTACTTATATAGGGTTTATAATAACTACTATGTTTAATACCTATATCAATGAAAAATTTTAAATATATATATTTGGGATGACATTATTTTTATATTTCGAACCCACACACAATTTTTAATTTATTTCATTCTTTTGTAAAATATAAGAAGGCCCAAAAAGTTGTATAAATCTGTATCAAACAAAATATAGGATTTACATTTGGTTAATTTTTGTACAAATCACAAATCAAATTTTCTACTGCCTTGGTGCAAAATATGTTTATTTATTTTTGGTAGTTTTTAATTTTTGTCAACGAGCTCCCATATTTTTTACAGATAATAATAATTTGTTGGTTCAGTATATCGCGAGCGGCTTTATAATTAGTTGATAATACAAATCTGTGAGTGTACTTGTTTTTTCATAAACATATGAACTGAGGTACCTAACTTCATGAAATGGGTATACATTTTTCATTTTCCCCAGGTGTTAAAATATTGAGATCTGGCCCTGCTTATCACTATTATTTATTAGTTATTATTTATTACTAACAGTCAATATAATACCATTATATGCATTTGAAATGAAATTGTGTAATTGTAATTAACTTTGATTTGAGTTTTTAATTCCCCCCAGCACCTCCCCTAGTTGAGCCTATGTTTAAATGACCCAAAGTATACAATATAGGTATTAGATATATATTCTCCTAATAATCAATATCATAAATTAAATGATTTGAATAAAAAGAGTAAAAACTTACTTATGTTTCAAATACATCCTTTTTCAGATACCTATACATTTTTCAACGTCAAACATTTGTTAAAAAAAGTATTTAAATTTACTTAAGGTGGTTGAAAGCTGCATATTTTTTTGATGATTTAGATCTAAATGCCTGACAAAAATAAGGGTATCTAGAATGTTTCTATTTTAATTCTGTAAGAAGATTTAAATTTTCTAGGTTTATGTAGGAACCGATTTTTTATATTTTAATTAGAAGTATTTTTTACATGTATGTTAAAATGCCTAAATATTTAAATATTTATTTACTTTAATTTCTCAGAAATGGAATGTTTGATTAAAAATTGACTCCCACAATTACCTAGAAAATAAGTTTATGTATTAAAATCATTTTACAGAATTAAAATAGAAACATCTCAGTACCCTTAAGGTACTTAGGTGTTTTGGTCTTTATAGGTGTAAAATGAAAAGTTTACTTTTATATTATGTATCGACCATAGATACCTACACAATATAATATTATATTATATAATATCTATGGTATTGACTTGTAGTGCAATGTGCGCATGCGAGAATCAGTTCCTGGTAAAACAGATCTCTTATCGTAAAGTCTAAAGCCGGTCCCACATGACTGGTGTACTTGGCCAGTTGTGCCCAGTGATCAGCCGTGTGGAAGGTATAGCTGGTACAATTGTTGGTCATTGGCTCGTACTGGTGGATTGTCAGTAAACCTGACACAAGTCAAAGGACCACCAATGTTTACATTAAACTTGGCGTTTGCTCCCACACGACTGGTAACTAGCGTTGGACTGGCTGTGTGACTTTTTATTTTATATTTTTTTAAAGAAATATTTACAGTCATATAAGTTTTACCTATATAACACAATAAATAAAAGTCATATAAGGACATTTTATTTTGATAGGAGGGAGTGTTGAATGACACTACTTCAATTTCTTGCTAGTTAAAAAGTTAAATAATTAATTAATTTTTAAATATTAAAAACTACCTGAATACAAATTTGAAATATTAACTCTATACAATATAAAATGACGTATAGTATATAAATGTGAACTCTGTATACATAGTTTCAATAAATGTTGCCCTGTGCAAAGCCTGATTTATAGATTTTGGGGCTGGGAACTTTGACCTTCAAGAGACCACCCTAATATATATATATGTATATATATATATATATTGACCCCCCCTGGTGTATTACTTATTAAAGTTAATGTAATAACGTAATTTTACTATAATAATACTATGCTAGTAATTTTCAATAACTTTTAAATTTATTTTTATTTGACTGAAAATGTGTGAAAATTGGCAATTTTGTCATAATACACAGACAATAACATGTCGTTACAAAATTTAAACAATAAATAATTTTTATTTGAAATAATATCTTGTCCTCAGTTAATATTAATTTCGTTTTTTTTAAAACAGTATGTTTGGTGTGTGGAACGAAAGGGGGTGGGGTAACAATATACAGTGGTGAACCATCTGCCATTAGGACTTAATCATTGAAGTTCAATAGCTGGGGGGGACTCATGCATCTGGCATTCGCTACTACTGATCATCTGTTTTACTGATAAGCAGTAATAGGTATTCTGGGAAGCCTTACCACACTAACAATCATTTATTAACACTCTCACAGTTGCGTATTTTAAATTGCCTATATAAAACTCCTTAGAAATGTACCACTTTCAACCCTTTTCATTTGAATTTTCTACGTATGTAGTAATAATTAATAGTATAAAAAATTATTTTTTATCATAACTGTATCATTATTAATATATTTTATATTAATGAATGGTAAATAACGTAATAAAAACGCATGTGTAGAAAAACATGACAAGCAAAACTTAGGGTGTGAAAGATTACAATAATGAAGTTATCATGTTTAATTTTGAATTCAGACACGTCCGAAAACGGCGAAAAACCCTCGTTCCAACGCACTCGGCTGCGTCCATTTTTGTCTCCTGTGTGAAAATTCACGTTCAAAGACGCGTATTTCATTTTTATCTGAAAACGCGGCCCTGCTCGGAATCTAAAACTACATTGAAATAGTCGGCATAGTCTGAAACACATTTTCTGCTTAGAGATCTATGTTCTGGAACAATAAAAAAATAAAATGACATTTGCATCAATATTTTCTCAGCCTTACTTAAAAGTAATTTTTATTTTATCAGTTGCTTCACTCTTTAGATTTAAATGTACAATGAATGATATTTTTAGAATATATCTACTTTTAAATTGTTTGGATTTTTTTATTATTCATTATCAATCATAACTTGTATTATAATATATATAATAATATTATAATACATACTACTTATGAAATATACAAAGATATACCGTATGTTCTGTTATTCATCAGTGATAACATCAAAGGAGGTATCTGATGTAACCACGATTTAAGATATACATCTTAAATCGTGGATGTAACCATTAGATTGATTAAAGGAACATCATTTTTTTTCTGTTGTTATCAACAGATAAGATGGTCATTAAAATTCTGTTGATATATATTCAATTTACATTATATACCTTAAAAAAATGATAACAAATCCACCACATCTCATAAACCGACTTTTCGACATGGTTAGTGATAAGGTCATCTTGGATGCCATCAGAAAGTTTTCGATGTAAAAAGGAACATCTAATCACTCATTGGTGCCATCACTGATGAATTACGGAACATACGGTTATATTATAATAATATACAACTTTACAACTAATTGTATACAAATTCTTAAATGTTATTTCTGTTCAAATAATTGCTTTGGATTGGTTCGTTTAATTCAAATCAAACAAAAAGGAACTATTGCTAGTTTTCGTAAAATGGAATTCTTGTTTTTTTTTATTATTATTTTATTGTATCTTAATTTTTATTTTATCGTCTTTGGATTATGATCTGGCTTATGGGTATTTTTATTTCTGTAGGTACTTGTAATGTTGTAATAAATTAAAGATGGGATGATCAAAGATCGTTCATATACAACTGATTATTATTGAATTTTTAATTAAAATGGTAAGTTAAAATCCCCGTGCCTACTTATATCAATAATTTGCTTGCAATAATTTTCGTGTATCATAAAGTATAAGTCATAACTAAACTTACAAATCTCGATTTTATTTTGAGTCTGTTTTATGTAAAAATTTTACATAACCTTATGATTTATGAGAGACGTGTTAGTGAATACTGTTAAAATATGTATGTATAAGCATTGATTATAAATACTTGTATTGATAATCAATGGTATAAGTTGAAACTTATACATATATATTTACATGATTTAGTTCATAATTTAGGTATATAGGTATGTATTACAATTTTATTATTTCGTCATTTTGATCACAATAATTTTTCTCTTTTATTCTTAGTGAAGCGAAAAAGCTTATGTTTTTTTTATGATTTTTATTTTTATTTTTCTTCCTCTGTAAACACTTTTGTATAGAAATACTTGTTCAAAAGTTTCGATCAGTTATTTTATAGATCCAAAATCACATTCAAATGGTACCTTTTATGGTCATTTTTCAAATTTCTTAAAATGTTTTTCTAAAACGTGGAAAATCTGTCGAAAATTGACAAAAATCGTTGAAATATGCAACTATCGGAATTTCCTTAAAATTGAAAATTGCTTTTTAACATAACTTCAAAACTAATACAGCTAGGGACTTAAAACTTTGACCAACTACTAAAATAAGTCACTAGAACATTTCATAAAACTTTCAAAAAAATTTGATCAATTTTGAGTGAATTACAGCATTTTGAAAATATTGGAAATTTCTCGTTTTTATTTCATAAAATTTTTAATTCTTGATATTAAGACTTGAAAATGTAATATGACCTTAATGACAAAAATGTTTAATTTACCTAAAAAAATTTCGATAATCGTAAGGCAACTTTTTTCTCTATAATCGTTTGGAGTATTTTGACGGAATTCATTTTTTACCTAAAATTACACACTTTAGCGTACATAAAAGAAAAATTGGTCCAATCGATTTTTATGAAACTTGGTACTTAGATGGAGAATTTCCTCGCGAATAGTTTGATGCATTTAAATTTTTTCCGAACGAATAATTAAACATTTTACAAGGGTTCGAAATAAATTGGAAGACAATACAGACAAGTTTTATACCTAATGTATTTTATACACCAATGAGGTTGGTAATGTTTTTCGCTTATCTTATGTATTTTTCAACGCTGTATGCAATGGGGTGAACTAAAATTCGGTTGATACCGAGTTGCGGTCGGGATCAAAACAGGTAAATAAAAATCCTAGTTGCGGACGTTGCGGTCGGAAAATATAACTATTAAGTATTAAATACTGATATTATATGATTATGCTACGGTTACATTTAAAATAAAAATTTATAATTAAATTTACAGATTATAATAATTTAAATAACTTAGAGTATTAATTTACATTTAAAGAATAAAAAGCGGACATACTTCGCACGATGGGTGTACTTCGCACGACGGGTGGTATTCTCTTGACGGGCGTATTATATTTTAAAGAAACGATAAATCATTTCTTCAGTAAAACGATTCTGAACGAAGG
>JAIPRM010014904.1:0-10464 GCA_025469315.1 Stegophylla sp. TES_Ste_2020
GAATTGAGAAATTCAAAAAATGACCTCTCTAAAGTACAATCTAGAGGCAAATCCGGTTTCAAAAAGTTATTGATCGAAACTTTTGGACAAGTATTTCTATACGAAAAGTTGTACACAGAAAAAAAAACATCATTGTAAAAACACTAGCTTCTTCATTTCATTCAGAATCTAAAATTATGTGACTGGTATAAGGTATCGTCGGGCGTCTTTATGGATTTTAATGTTCTAATTTTCTAGCATATCGCTATACTGGGAGATAAGATAAGAATTTATATAAATATGTATGAGAATTGTGGATAAGATATTAATTCAACTATTATTAGTGTATAAAATAAATCCCATATTATAAGTTAGTATTAAAATTTTAAATTTGAATTTTAGGCCAAAAATAATTTTAAAACCTATAAAATGACTCTAAAATCAAATTTTGCAAAAAATGCTAAATAAAATTTCTCATTCTAATTGAAAAACACCCATAACATATTTATAATGAAGCGAGCATTGCACAGAAAGGTTCGAAAAACAATGCAAAGTGTATCGAAATCCCATCCCTAATGATAACTTATAGAATTTTTGGTAGTTATTTTTTGATTCCATTAATAGGTATCAAAGTTTAAAGTTAGATGAATTGAAAAATTAGTGAATTTTTATTTTAAATTACGCACAGATTATTATAGTTTATAAATGCATAAATTTCAGAATAAATAATGTAATATGTAATAGATCAATAATAGATACAAAATAAAAATATTCGATTAATGTAATATGGAAATCAGGAAATAGGTTAGTCGAGCATTCGAGAAAATCTCGAAGGGCTGCTCAAATATTAGACCTAAAGCACATGAAAAATGTGCATATTATGCATATAACAGCGTATTATGGGCCACTAAAAGCATACTTCTCGAAGGGCCACGTCTACCCAATCCGGCATTGATGGAAATGAGTAATATTTTTAACAAAACATGCTTCCTTGTAAATATATTAATTTTTATTAACTATTAACTACCAAATTTATTAAACAAACCATCAGATACAACTTTATAATATTTGTATTACTTTTTCGTATCTTAGTCTTGGTCTTTAGCTAAGTTATATACTTAAGCAAGTTGTATAGTTTGTTTATTTATTTATTGAGTTAAAGCCAAGTAGCTAAGTGTTACAAATTATGATATATGGTAATTAATGCAAAAGATAATAGAGTAATACAAAATAAGAAAAGCTTACAACTAATTATAAATTACATTAAGAAAACAATAGTTAATTTTAAATATAAAGATATGAAAATAATATGTTTCGTTTATAAGACTGATAAATTATCTGGTTTGAAAAAAAAAAAAAAATATTACATTCAGTAGATATTTTATTAAGTGGAGAGTTAAGGGCATAAGCGATTCTGTGAGAGAATATGGCAAATAAGCATGAAAAATATTGAGAAACATGGATTAATACGAGACATGAAACATCTGGACAATAAATGGTCTCATTAAGCAATTTATACAAAAATGAAACATCAAAAAAGCAACATCTTGCTGCCAACGTTGAAAGATTTGAATTTAAATGATATGTATTAAGTTTTCAATCTGTAGCTTTTTCTGATTTTGAAATTGTATATGATAAGTATTGAGTAAACCTTTCCTGAACTCTTTCTAAAGATTCTATTGAACCAATCTGTGATGGATTCTAAAGGAAGCAACCATATTCTAATATAGGTTTAACCATACCACAACATAGTTTTTAGGCAATGAATATTATTAAATTCTTGAGTATTACATATAACAAACCCTTAATGGTTTAACTCTTATGTATAATCAATATGAGACGAAAATAACAAATTTAATTGCAAAATTTCTCCAAATCAAAAGTCATGAATTTAAGATTTGTATAATATACTTGTAATTTAACTATATGAACAATGAACCAATAAAAATACAATTTGCCCCACCCTCAGAAAAACTGAAATAACGCCCCTGTGTAGATCTTTTGCCTGTATTTTTAAATTGAAATAAAAATATATACTTTTAATAAGATTACCACAACTGAGCGCAACCATCAGAGCAGATAATGAAGCGTAAAAAATTTGCGTTCAAAGAAAATTAAGAGAAAATAGAACTGAAGCCCACAGATTAAAATAGGGATTACTGTTGCCAACAGTGAGGTATGTTGATTTCAAAATTAAAACTAATTATTTATTTTGAAATTTTTACGTTTAAATGTAATTAAAATACATAATTTATATTATTATTATTAATACTACTCAAATATACAATATTGAAAATATTTTAATGGTTCTTGAGATATTCAAAACTACATTAAAATTACAGATTACAATGAAGTTTAAATAATTGTACATATAGAAATTTTAAAATTTTATTTAAATTTAGGCGTCATAAATAATGTACTAATAATGATACTTGAGTTATATTTAAATTAAAATTTGTATGACTATAAAATATCTGATTACAAACTTCTTGCCATCTAAATCATTGAATGTTTTCTAGAATCTGAAAAATAACAAAGAAATTTTTTTGTAATTATAATTAAAATAGAAATGTGTTTATAAATGTGGCGTATTTGAGGGGTGGTGAAGTAAGCAGTCTCTTTCCTCCCCAAAAAAAAAAATTAGTTATCATTATTTTAGTTCAATGTTATCTTGTAACACTGAAAATAAACTACTTTTAATTTTATATTTTACCTGTTCTCAGATTTGCTTTAAACTATGCGACAAACTTTGGGTACACTTATAGAAAATATATGGCTAAATATAAATTATTAGGAAAATACATGGCTTTTAACGTTTGTGAAAATATATTTTTTCAAGCACTTGGATATAATATGTACATAAATTTCTCATATTAAGTTAAATTTTAATCACTTTTTAAATTATTTTTTATACTTGATGATAGCTCTGATAATTATAAAACAATAATTTAGCTATATACAAATTACAAACTATTTAATTCAACATTAATTTTATTTTATAACTATGGAAAGTTTATGGTGATGCATTTTTAATTGAGAAAAGCAAAAACTGACCTATTCAATATTAAATATAATATTACATATTCTTTACAGAGTGATTAATTGTTTATCTATTTTCACAATTTTATTTTTTCCTGAATTATCAAATACAAAAAACAACAATATAAATAATAACTTTGAACAGGTACTTACAAAGGAACAATTAGAAAATATTCTGAAATTAAAAAAGAAAAAGTAAACAAGAAAGCGGGACATACTTCACATCATGGGTATTCTTCGCTCTTGGGGTCAGATACTCTTTGTGGATGTGTTAAATTTTAAAGAAACGATAAGCCATTTCTTCAATAATACAATTCTGAGTGAAGTATGTTAATAATATAAAGAACAATAGTAGTCGTTATTTTCAACACACCCACCAAGATATCTAACTCAAAAAGCAATGAATACCCGTGGTACAATGTATATCTGGTTTTCTTGTCTATATTTTACTTATGTTTACTTTACTTTAATTTACATTATTTTAATTTACTTATCATTACTTAACTTTACTTTACTTTTTTTATCCAATAAATAAAGAAAAGGGAAAAACAAATTCTGAAAACAACAGAGTTTTAGAAAAAAATTCCAACATATATTTTCACATTTTCAAAATTTCTTATGCCAAAATATTTCTCATATTATTATCTATCTGTGTTTAAATTTTCATAAAATTTGATAAAAAAAGATGATTTTTGGAGTCTTTATTTTGTCACATTTTGGATAGTTTTCCCAAATTGAGAGAAAACTATTGAGAATTTTGAAAAAAAAAGGCATTATCTACTGATAAATTCAGTTTCAAAAAGTTGCTGGTCAAAACTTTAGGACAAGTATTTCCATACAAAAAAGTATTTACAGAAAATAAAAATAGACATCATTGTAAAAACACTAGTTTATTTGATCCACTCAGAATCTAAAAACAAATTTACATGAAATTATGATAGCTGTATAAATTATACAGGATATTCCAGTACTATTTGACAATTAAAATGCAATAACTTTTTTTATTTTATATTTTTATATTTTTAACATTTATAATGTTTAATTTTCTTTTTTTTTTAATTATCACTGCAGCATTGCGCTACAGCAATAACATATTTATGTATATTTTAGGACCTGAATTTTTAAATCTGAAACTTAATACTACAGTCTTAGAAAAAATTAAAAATACCTTGCTAAATAGTGAATCTGATTTTAAGAAATATATTGGTGCTCAAATCACGTTACTTTAATATTAATCTGTTAATCTTCTGAAGTTTGCGAAAAATTTTATAATATTGTTAAATAAGTCATAATATCACCTATTGAACTCATAATATTAACATTATTATAACGCATTTGATAAGTTTATTAAATTAAATGAAAACTTAAAAAGGTCTTAGAAAATTAACAGATTAACCTTTATTAGAGAATTAAGCACCAATATTTTTTAAGAAATGAGATTCACTTTTTGGCTATTTTGAATTATTTCTAAAAATGTAATATAAAGTTTAAAATTTGTTAATTTGAGACATAAAAAGAAAAAATTTATTTGTTATTGCTGTAGAAATAATTTAAAAAAAAGAAAATTATGAATAGAACATAAGATTTATATATATTATATATATATATATATATATATAATATCATTGTTAAGTTAAGTTGTAAAAATTATATTTTGATTTTAATACGAAAAAGAAATATTTATAACTTAGAATTCAGGGATCGACAACATGTGGTCCACGGGCTGCATGCGCCCCACTTAGCAATTTTATGTGGAGCGCAAAACATTTTTAAATTTTTACTATAATTTGATTATATTTAATATAACCCATAACATAGTCAATGATAATTATTATTTCTGCTGGACAAAAAATTAATTCCACAATAATTTACAGATGCAAGTCATCAAATTCCAAAATAATATGCTTTTAAAAAAAATACCTTCAAGAAGCCTTCATTGTTTAGTGATCTTCTTAAATCCAAGTTAAAGGATATCAAGCAAATTGCACAGAACAATTTTATAGTAGATAATGTTTACATACATACATACATAGTATGTAAGCAATCTCAGCCATGGAATACTACAGAAACTGTAAACACTGTTTACGTCTTATTAACAGATGAAAATTTACTTGTCGTATTTCAAATCTCAAACAAAAGTTTGAAAGTTGATATTAACAAATTAATTATAGTAACTATAACTGTATTGCTTTATAATTTTATATTTTAAGATGGTCCTTACATCATTTTTTAATTTTTCCTAAATTATTATTATTATTTTGACTGTCATACTATTATTTGAGGAATAAAAAATAAAGATAACTGAATACAAATTTTTACAGATATAAAATTATAAATTTTATGTAATTTGGTATAAGTAAGATTTGTTTTTTTTTTTTTTTTTTATAGCCCTCAATGAAAAATTTATAAAATTATAGCTCGTATGATTAAAAAAGTTGTCGACCCTGGATTTAAATTATAAAAGTTCATATCGAAATGTGGTTCTATAATTTATGTACTTATGTTTTGTACTGACAGTACATAAAACAAAGCTAAAAATGCCACACTTTTACTTATATAAAGCTATGTTAAAATCTCAAAATATATTTATTCTGACAATTCCAGTTGTATTTTTTTTTCACTTTTTACGTACAAATAAACCTATTCATAATAATATTACTACACATCATTAAATGTGTTATAGTTTTTCTTAATTGTGCAGCAAGTCTCTACTCAAGCCCATAGTTATGCCATTGACGCCAATAATTTCTAAAATATCTTACTTGAAGATGTCTTGCTATTTTCCAAATTAGTAGAATTATACACGAGATGTACTTGGTTCGCTGTTTGGCTCATTTACATCTCTCTGTCGATAAAAAGCTTGCAAAAGTTGGACACAGCGTTCAAACTTCATTGTAACACCCATTTCATAGTTTTTTAAAAGTAGTGAAATTTGATGTTTATTTATGCCATGCAATGCTTGAAAACCAACACATTCATCTGAAAATAAGAAAATTATATATACACATACATAATTATACCTACATATTTATATTATTTGTCCTATATTTTATACCTGTATATTAGGGTGATTTTTAAATTCCAGAGAAAAAAATAATAATAAAGTATTGTATAAAAGTGATTCATTTTATCTTACTTAATTCAATTTTTCCACATTTTATTTGGAAGTAGTAATACAAATAAAAATATCAATCAGATCTGATGATTTTTAATAGTATTTAGGGAAAAATGACTTACAATATAATATAGAATGATACTGTTTAGAACGGCCATACATTTTTTCTGTTTAGATTCTGAGTGAAGCGAAATCAACATAATGATATAATTTCTCCTCATGTCAACGAATAATTAGAATTATGTTTAGTTTATTTATGAATGGTAGTTTAAAATTGGTTAAAATATATTTATTTCATATTTTAACCTGTAACTGGCACAGTGAAAAAATATAACGTTAGTGGTACAGTGCAGGATAACACACCTCTTCATTTGATGGCAATATTTGAACCGTTTTAGATTGAGTTCTTGAATAATTTTATTCAAATATATTAAAATTATAATATAAACAATCATTCTGAATTTTTTTTCACAAAAAAAAAAATATATATATTATCATTTTCTAGGTAAAAATAATGTTAAACAAAACTCAATTTATACTGTGTTATTCATATGCAAAAGCAAAGTGTTGAACATTTGAAAACAATATTTAATACAGGAAATTTGAAAATAAATATTCTTGAATATATATATATATATATAATAGCATAATAATATAATTTTAGTATTCTTAGTAGTCTTAAGTTTAAAATATAAAAAAATGTTGATGACAAAAAAATTTAGCACATGGTACAGTACAGTGTGACATACTGCTGAACAGTTTATATTAGCAATAACGATCGAGATAAAAGAAATAAAATAATAGTATTTGATATATATATATATGTACATTTCGATGGCAGTGTGTGACACCTCACTGTACAAGTTAATAGTTAAAACCCAGATTAAAACAAATGATGGTTGCTATTGAAATTTGAACATTGTCCAGTTAAATACTATTATAGTTACATAATTATTTAATATGTATATTAAAATATTATTTAAATAATTAATTCACTAAAATTACTTATAATATAGGTATTTAAAATCGTTTGATCATTGTAAAACATAATTTTATTCTAACTTACCCACACAAGTTTGATATAAATATCCCATGTTCCAGGATTCCAAAATATGTTTCAACTTATTTTTATCCTCTGTGGTTAAGCTAAACTGCATGGGATTTGAATCTGATGCTGAAAGATTATTGGTTGTAAATGTTTCCTTGTCTTCAGGTTTGGGTTCAGCACTACTCATCATGTATTGAATATAAATGTCTGTATCAACCAAAGCGTTTAAATGATTATTTTTAGAATCCATGTTTTTTATGCCTTGTTAACAATATTAACTCTAAAAAAAAAATATAAGTTTATATTATAAATTAACAATAAGTCATTTAGTAATTCAGTTATTACCAGTTTTATAAGTTGCACCTCTATTGTTAATTTTTGAATAATTATTTAAAAGTTAACATTATTAATAATTGTATATAAATTTATCATATTTAGAATTATAACTTTTTGTGATTCGTATTTAGATCCAAATAGTTATATTTTAGTCGTAATAAGAGATTGGAAAATTTAAACTGATATTTATCAACTAATATTAAACAAATATTCTTTCTAAATATTATAGTCTTATATTATTATCTTAAACTCAAATTTCGTTTCCTGGTATTAAATCTCCTACTATTAATGAAAATAAATTAGCCATTGGTTAAAATTAATCAATTAAATATATCAATGGTTAAAATTCTATTTTCTGAAATTTAGTGTAGTATTTAAAAAGAGAACGATTCTAAAAGACTGGTTTTCCTCTATAGAATTTGATTTCAATACATAAAAATTCACTGAAAAATTACCCAAATAAAATTCTACAGCAGTAAAATTGAGGTGTCTATTTGAAAAAAGATTTTGTATCGCCACAGGATATCAATTAGGTGGCATGGAAAAAAACTACCAGATGCGTTACTTATGTTCTAACTAGAAAATTCCAAAAAAAATCCAAATTTAAGCATTTTTACAATCAAAAAATAAGGTGAGCATGCTTCATGAATCTTCTTACATGTAGGCATACACACGTATAATATAACAATGAATTTACATCCCATAAATTCTTAACATTTCAAAGAGTACTTGCATACATTTAAATATAATCAGAAATCTGATTTACACAAGTATCAATTTACCATGAGAAATAGACCCAAATTTTGAAAAATCAATAGTATAAATTCAAAAATGTAGATGGTTAATTTAAACAATATTATACATTGTCGTATGCACCATAAGTATAGACTAAATTGTGTACAAAAAATTAAGTAAATAATAAACTAAATATTTAGAGAAATAGTATTTAAGTTTAGTCAGTAATATTGTAGTATTAATCTAGTTAAAAGTTTACATAATAATTTACAATTTGTCCCATTTAGTTATTGTAGTTACTTGTCGACATCCTTTTAATTGTTTGTACTTAGGAAATTATTTAATTGTGCTTAATACAGCATTTCAGACTAAAAGTCTATATAAGAGAAAAAGAAGTGAAATAAACGAGACTCCTATGGCAATTGTGTTATTTTAATTTATATTTTTCTGTGTTTATGTCTATACTTATGATTTGATTTGATAGGCATATACGAGAACATAGATAATAGAATGGATTTTATGGCACCTGGTGCATAGGCACCTTTTGTGTCCCCCTAAGCACAACTCTGTGTATATCTATATATCTATCACAATAATAACACTTTGCCTACAGTTACGTGTAAAGAAAAGAAGAGTTAAAAAAAAAATATATCAATCACCAGTTATTACGTATCTCCTATGTTCAACATCATAAAGTTGTCAAATCATTAATTGTGGTATCACATAAAATTTTCGATTTACTTGGCAAATCAAATTTCCTAAACAGATGTCATAAAAGTATATTTAAGAAGACGTAATTTATTTATTTAAACATATTTATGCAGCAATTAAGTAACACAATAATCAGTACCTAAATGAGTGGGCAAAAAATATGAGCCATTTTATATATGTTTATATGGGAATGTTGTTATTCGATATAATATCATATATATAAAATATAACTAATAACGACACCTTATAAAAATCATTTGTGAACTTTTTTTCACGCCATTTAAAATTAGTTGCTCTTGTGTTTTTCTGTACGTGTTATAGTTTCATTGGAAATTAGCTTAATGAATAATTTCTTACAAGCATTTAAAGTTAGAATTACAGTTAGAAATTAAATAAAAGTTAATCAACATTTTTCTTTACTATTACGTAATATAATATACGGTTTATAAGTTACCGAACCTTCGTTCAGAATCGTTTAATTGTAGAAATTATTTATTGTTTCTTTTAGTTCAACACACCCATCAAGAGTATCCCACCTGAAGAGTGACGAATACCTATCAAGCGAAGTATGTCGGTTTTATTCATTTTTTGCTGAGGGTTTTTCGTATTATGAGGCGCCACTGTTGTAATGTTTAGGGGCGGAAAAATGCTAAGTCTGTCGCTGGGGTAGAGGGCACTAATTTCACACACGTTTTCTAAAGCAACATATACTAGTTACGAGTTAATAATTGCATTTATTTTTTTACACTTGTATTAATGTTCCAAATATATACAAAATCTTGATACGTGTTACGAGACAATGTTGGTACATATATAATTTACAAATAAAACAAATCATTTAATTTTAACATCTGAGCTAGGGACTTACCCAAGTTTCGAAAAAATTGCAGCAGGTAACGTCGGTAATCGGCGAATAACAAAATTTCAAGTCCGAAACTCAAGTTAGATTGGTATTAAACTTTAAACAGTGTTAATAATTTACTATAGATATTCCGAAGACACCCGACGAATAGGACTGTGACACTATGGATTCGCAATAAGCTAAGGGTCTCGTCGTCGTTTCCGAGGCGGTCTCCATGGAAACGATTTGATAGACCGCGAGCCGCATGCGCGCCTACGTGACAACGAGCCAACTTTGGCCGGGCTAAATAATATAATATGTACAAAAATTCTGCATCTCATGAAATTAAATTCGAGGGGCATCTTTTTAACGTGCCCATTACTGTGCATTACATTTTCGTAAACTAACTAAATAGTCATGGGTGCATAGGCGTAGGTAAGGGGGAGGTTTGGGGGTTCAAACTCCTAATTAAAAAACATGTACAGTTAGGTACGTATATATATATATATACACAAGTATATGCGAGAGTAGGTGTGTTAAATTTTTAGCTAATAATATCAAAAATTAAAAATTATATTAGATAAAACCTAAAAAAGCACAAGATAATTCCAAAATAGTATATTTACACCAAAAGGGATCAGATTTTTTTGAAAAAATGGT
>JAIPRM010014905.1:0-10464 GCA_025469315.1 Stegophylla sp. TES_Ste_2020
AGGCAAATCCGGTTTCAAAAAGTTATTGATCGAAACTTTTGGACAAGTATTTCTATACGAAAAGTTGTACACAGAAAAAAAAATAAATAAAAATAAACATCATTGTAAAAACACTAGCTTCTTCACTTCATTCAGAATCTAAAAAATTTGTTTCGCCAAATTATTTTCCATAGTATTTTGCATCTAAATTTAAATTTTCATAAAGTTTGGATTAAAAAATAGTTTTTAAGCGGTTTTCTCAAATCTTTGGTAGTTTTCCTAAATTTTGAAAAAAAACTATTGAGAAATTTAAAAAAAAAAAAAACTCTCAAGAGAATAAAATTCTGATCCAAAAAAAAAAAAAAAAAAAAAAAAAATACTGGTTGAAACATTGGGACCAGTATTTCTATACGAAAACGGGTACACATAAAAAGAAAAAAATAAATAAATATCACACTAAAATTTACTGTACTCGCTACACTCAGAATCCAAAAATCGTCTTCACAATTCGATCTAGTTTTATCGAAGAATTTCATAAATATTAAAATTTCAAATAATTTCAACGATTCTTAAAAAAGTTTTTCGATTTCGGGTGATTATTCAAAAAATATACAAATTTCTCGAAAAATGATTCACATAACTTACTGTCTACAAAGCCTCTTGCAAACTTTTGGCATAATTTTCGTGAAAATTGAAGTACTTTTACCACCCCGAATGCTGACGACAGAAGAAAAAAAAAACATTTTTGTAATAACAATAACTTTAACGTTCTTCTTCTTCTTCTTCTTCTTCTTTATCTCCTTCTTTTTATATTTTATAGCCCATTTAGGGCCTTCGCTGTTCCCACTATTTCCTGTCACCTTCTTAAATTGGTTGTCTGAACAAATGTGGTAAAATGGAGTGGGGGGGAGGGGTGAAAATATGAGTCGCCTAGTGGGGTGGCGAATCGTTAAATTCGCCTATCCGCGTATTATCGTTGCAATTTCATTACAATATTTTTCCCGACCTATAGTCAAGTTAATAATGTCGTTTTTGAAATTGCTTTCAGCGCGAACTCGATTATTTTGCGATTGAATAATTAATCGCGTTAGGACCGTCGCAGTTAATTGAATGACGTTCTGCGCAATGCTTGTTCACCATAGTTTCATATGAATTTTAAAAACACCCTTATCGTATGCAAACGTAAACTCGTGACACTAAATTTGTAACATCCACCCCCCCCCCCCCGGAACAATGTCTAAAACGCGGGTAGTCAAAACCAAAACTCAAAAACTAGGGCTATATAACGTAGTATCAAGTATTATACTGGATCACTGAGTTTTACGTTTGGCCCTACGGCCCTAATTTTGATCCATAAAAATGTTGGTGACACGCTTAATTCAATTAATGTATTTTTTTGAAAAAATAACAATTATTATCTATGTAAATTATTACACCTATACGTGTTAACATTTTAATATTGAAAAGAAGCTGGACATACTTAGCACTATGAGCAGTTTTCGATCCTTGGACTGGATACTCTTGGTGGGTGTATTGCAATTTAAAGAAACGATAAAAATGATTTCTTCAATAAAACGATTCTGTTACAAAGTTTGTTATTGTTACAAAAATTATTTATTTTTTTGCTCATCCAGTTTTATTATTCCACTATTAACTGAGAAAAGAAAAAAGTCTATCTGGTATCTATCTTAAAATTTTCAAAAAATTTGGATAAAAAAGATTTTTAAAGAAATTTTTATTAAATTTCATGTATAGTTTTTCCCATATTTTGGAAAAATATTGAGAATTTTGAAAAATGACCTCTCAAAAGTACCATCATAAGTAAATTCTGATTGTAAAAGATTCTAGACATAATTTTGGACACATATTTCTGTACAAAATGTGTTTACAAAAATATAAATAATTGTAAAAACACTAGCTTCTTCGCTCTATTCAGAATTTTAAATTATAAATTTACAGAGCTAAAAGTTTTATATTTTCAAAAAAAAAAAAAAAAATCAGTAAGATATTTGTGAGACATGATGTAGTGTGAACCTTTCTTTACAGTATAAGTTTTTTATACAGTTTAAACTCTAAAATATAAATAAAGAATTTACAATGTCGCTTATATTAATATGATCACAGGCGTAACTAGACTTTTGAATCGGGGGTGGGGAGGTGCATTTTATGTCCCGTTTGTAAAATATTATGAAGTACGATGACCTTTCTTTTTTTGTTCTTTTGAATGATACTATTCCACAAAAATGTAATAAATATCTTACGATATGTTTAAATATCTAATAACCAACTCAAAAATATTTCGATTTTAAAAACGTGTTTAAACAGCCGAAATAATAATAATTTTCAAAATACGTAGAAAAAAAAAAAATCCGTAATCTTCTATTACATTACTCTTATCCAGCATTATTATTATTATTTTTTTTTTTTTTTGGATTTCATTCGAACGGTTTTCAGTCGACTAACTCGGATGTGTCTTGTTTGCTTTATTTTTTTTTTTTCTCCGTCCTCGAAACGAAAAAATCGTTAAAAAATTCAAAACGAATTCATCCCTCGCGCACGGCTCGCCGCCCCGGGTCAATCAGTTAAGTAAGTCCCCGGGCAAAATTTTACGACGCTCACAACAACTTAACTATATATATTTATAAGCGCACACAGGATATATTATTATGACGTGTACACTCGATGTCACTCGAAATACAATCCGGCGCCCCCCCCCCGCCGGCACCGAAACGAGTATATCGTACATTATTATTATTATTATTATTATTATTATTGTTATTGTTATTGTTTTTATATTCCCGTCGGACGTTTGCCAGACAAGCCGCCGGCGGCGGCGCACGTCGTTATAAACGTCATCCGGCACACTATGGCCTATTAAAGTATCCGGTTCAACGGTTATTGTGTACCTATTGTAAGCAGTAGAAAGAGTGTAACTCCCGTAAACTTTGGCCACCGTTTTACCTCGAGACGGCTTCACGGCCAGTGTTGGGAAAAGAAAAATGCAAAATTATCTAGATAAAAAAAAAAAAAAAAAAGATAATTTATTTTATTGTTTTATACACACCATTATTTTTATAAAAATATTCAAGTTAATGATTTTAATATTTAAGACTAACAGCCACAAATTATTATTTACACATATATATATATAATATTATTACTATAAAAAATAAAAATAGTGCAATATTGTATATTTTATTTAGTTACTGGAGTATAAATTTATTTAAACAAATAAAATAATATGAAAATAATATAATTAGTACTAAAAATTTCACCATAATTATGAATTATTTTATACATTTATAATTGATTTTTTGTTTGAATTATAATTTATACAAAAGCATTTCGAGTAGGCACCAAGTAGATACTAACGTATAACACTACTAACCAACCCAAAAAATATGCGATTTTCATCTAAGATAATTTTTTAGATGACTCACAATTATTTATCTAGATAAAATAAAAGATAACTAAACTTTTATCTGGATAAATCACAACACTGTTCACGACGCGCGCGAGGAACCAGCACGTCGTGTCTCGTAACCAGTGTTGGGAATAGATAACAACTAATGATTTATCTAAATAAAGATAAAGATGAAAGCTGTAAATTTTATTTAGATAAATTTCAGATTAATTAATTAATTAATTAATTTTGCGCACATTTTCATTTACAAGGGTATCCAGTTCATAAAAAAAAAAAAAATCCGGACATACTTCGCACATCGGGTGGGATTTTCTTGACGGGCGTATTGAATTATTTCTTCAATAAAACGATTCTGAACGAAGGAAGTTCATAATAATATAAAAAATAAATGGGGAAAAAAAATGTTAGAAAAATGTCCAAAAATTTTTTTTCATATTTTCTTTCACCAAAATCTTTCTTATATTATTTTCATATAGTTCGGATCAAAATATGATAGCTTCCGAGTTGTTTTTGCCAAATTTTGGGTAGTTTTTTCCAAAAAAAAAAAAAAATTGAAGAATTGAGAAATTCAAAAAAACGACCTTCTTAAGTACAATCTAGAGGCAAATCCGGTTTCAAAAAGTTACTAATTGAAACTTTTGGACAAGTTTTCCATACGAAAAGTTGTACACAGAAAAAAAAAACATCGTTGTAAAAACACTTGCTTCTTCAATACGTTCAGAATCTAAAAGTCGGACATACGTCGCACCATGGGCATTTTTATCGCTACTATAGGATCAATGTAACTTTCTTCTATATTTTGAGCGGAGTTTTGTGTCATTTCACAGTTCAACTACTACTGTCGGTTTTAAATCGAGTGTGCATTAACAATACAATAATATCAGAAAAATCTCTGTCGATTTAATTGTTCGTGAAAATAACCGATGAATAAAGATAATAATAATAAACTATATTCGCTTTAATGTAACGTCTTAAATGGTGTGTTTGAAATTAGCATAATAAAATTGAGTCTCCAAAAGCATGCTCTTCGTTCTTAGATAGTGATCTATAAAACATTTTCAACATTATCAACTTTTAACATTTTTACCATAAAAAGTGATAAGAACTCAAAATAAAAGACGAATACGAAATCGCAATGAATATCAAAGTTATCGAAATATAATAAATTTTTTTTTTTTTTTTTTTAACGTATAATAATTATTTTTATTTCTTTTGAATTTATTTGTATGGAGAAAATTTGTATAAAAATCAGTCAACGTTACAAAAACATTTCTAATTAAAAACATTTTCAACCGAATTAATTCGTGTGGCAATTGTTGTTAATTTGTGTTTTATTTCCACCGAGTCTGTTTGTACGTGTTCGCAGTCGTCTACTCGTTTGGTAATAATATTATTTTTCGGGGGACGTGGTATTAAGACTAGTTTCGCGTGGGTACACAAAGCATTGATAATAATATTATTTCAGCTACGGAATTATTTTACTGTTATTCTTGAGAACGAAATCTTTTGAAACGCGTTCTTTTTCATACTTTACGTCGTCGGAGAACGATTAAGAACGCCCACGATGCGAAATTCGTTCGGTTTTTATTTTTTCTTTCTATTTAATTGCGGTAAAATCCGTTTAATTTTTATATATTATTAATTATTTTTACTTTCACGTGACCCCCCCCCTGTAATGCCCTTCTTCAGGTCACGACCCCCTAAGGAGGTGTCACAAAATTTCAGGGGAGGCGTGAAAATATTCACATGAAACAACATTTCATCACAGAACATGAAAATGTTGTTTATGGTTATTTATATTTTGTTTTTCATTATTTTTTTTTTTTTTTTAACAACTAACAATACTATTTTCAAAAATCTCAGGAATATAATTTAACTATTATATATTCATGTATCTAACCCAACATTAACAATTAAAGCCATGATATATTTATGTAATATAATGTGTATATATATATATATTTTGATAATTATAATTCAATCTTATAGTAGTGGGAAGGGGGGGCGTGACCCTATATAATAGTATAAAAAAGGGGACACGAACCTCAAAAGGTTGAGAACCCTTGACATACACAACACTCTGAGCTAAAATCGCTAAATTTTTTAGATTCTGAATGAAGTGAAGAAGCTAGTGGTTTTACAATGATGTTTATTATTTTTTTTTTTTTTGGTACAACTTTTCGTATAGAAATACTTGTCCAAAAGTTTCGATCAATAACTTTTTGAAACCCGATTCGCCTCTAGATTGTACTTTAAAGAGGTCATTTTTTGAATTTCTCAATTCTTCAATGTTTCTTTTGGAAAAAACTACTCAAAATTTGACACAAACGACTCGAAAACCATAATATTTCGATCAGAATTTTATGAAAATTTAAACATAGATAGAAATTCTTAAAAAAAAAAGATTTTGGCGCAAGAAAATTTTGAAAAGCTGAAAAAAAATTTTGGAAATTTTTTTTTCTTATATTATTAACTTCCTTCGTTCAGAACCGTTTTACTGAAAAAATGATTCATCGTTTCTTTAAAATTTAATACGCCCGTCAAGAGAATACCACCCGTCGTGCGAAGTACACCCATCGTGCGAAGTATGTGCGGCTTTTTTTTATTTTTACCCCCGGCGAAATAACATTTTAATTGTTAACCTAAACCACTGGAACGACGTACAACGTTGTGTACGGCTTTGAAAATGCACTCACGAAAATTGTTATTAAGTCCCGCGAATGACTCGTGTGGTTTGCACCTATTGTGGAAAAACGCATTGTGTGTGCACAATGCACGGAGTTTTGTATCGCAAACCGGGCGAAGTTTTTAATCAAGATCACCGCTTTTTAAGCCCAGCATTATAAACGTTACGTGTAATGCGAACCACGAATTAATTACTTTGAAACACAATTTTCAGTTTCTGAGCGAAGTGAAGTAGTGAGCTAGTGTTGTTACAACGATTTTCATTTTCTTTCTTTTTTTTTTTTTTTTTTATGTGTAGACGTTTTCGTACGGAGAAATAATTGTCTAAAAGTTTCGACTAGTTACTTTTTGAGACTGGACTTTCCTCAAAATACTCGTAGTATTTTAAACTTGTAATTTTTTAAATTTCTCAATTGCTTACTTGAAATTAGGTAAAACTACGTAAAATTTGACAAAAAAGACTAGGAAACTTTCTCTCTTTTTTTTTTTTAATCCAAGCTTTACGGAAATTTAAATATAATATATAGAAAAATGATATAAGAAATATTTTGGGCCAAGATAAATTTGAAAAGGTGAAAAAAAATGTTGGACAACACTTTTTTTCTTATAAATTTTTTTTATTTTTAGTAAAATGATCTTTTTTCTTGTTCTTTATTGATCAAATAAAAAATTGCAAATAAAGTAAAGTAAAATATAGACAAGAAATCCGGTCATACTTCGCACCATGAGTATTCTTCTTTGTCCTTGGGTCAGATACTTGATTGATGTGTTGAAAATGACAACTATTGTTGTTCAATATATTGTTAACATACTTCACTTAGAATCGTATTATTGAAGAAGTGATTTATCGTTTCTTTAAAATTCAACACACCCAATAAGTGTACCTGACCTGAGGTGTGAAGAATACCCATGGTGCAAAGTACGTCTGGTTTTCTTGTCTATACTTCACTTCTTTTAATTTATAATGAGAAACATTACCTCATGAAACGACAATTTTACGAAAGGATTATTTGTTTATTGGACTGATTTTAGTATTCTCAAATGTATGTCACTTCTAACTCCATATCCCAAAAGGAAATTAATAAATTTTTTTGAACCGTAGTACTTGAATTTTCTTTTCTCGCGCAATATCGTTAATTAATTAAACAGAAAATAGGTATAATAAACAATATTAAAGTAACCGAAATAGAAAATTGAAAAGACAGAGATGGTCCATAATGTATGAACTAACAACATACTTTCAATGCTTCAAAGTTATAATAAATGATCATCTCTTAAACTATTTACAAAAAAATGCAAATTTTAAAAACTTCAATTCAATTTTTGTCTTGCAGAATACAAAGAAATGTAAGTAAATAGTTGTTTACGTTTAAACAATGTAATCATACGGTTTGGAAAAATACGAAGATGAAACAAATTTTCTTTTCGTTAAATTGTAGTTTTATTTGTGAATTGTACCCGGCGTTATGCAATAAACCAATTTTGGCAGATAAATTATTTGGATAAAAACAAAAGTTAAAAATTAATTACTATCTATACATGAAAATGATATAAATCTATATGGATTTATTTGTAGATTTTGAATTATGAACTATTTATAATAAAAAAAAAAAGAAATCAAATTAATTGGTATATAAAAATATTTAAAGTGTCGACAATGTTAATCTTATATTAAATTTATTATAACTTTGAGATGCAAAAATATCGCATGATCTCTAATCACTGATTGTATGCTCAAAATTTCACAATTTGTTTTCAAAAAATTAAAATAAAATAATATATAACGTTTTAGGTTTGAAATTTCAATTATAATAATTTGTTACGTCACTGTATAATTAAAAAGAATAATTATAAAATAATAAACTATAATTTTTAATACGTAACCAACGTTCAACAGGCACGATATTCAGAGTTATTTACAGAATTTTTGGTGAAATAAAAAATAATTTTCGAATTTAATAAAAATATGTAATTACTCGTAGTTGGTAATTAGTGTAAATTAAATTAATGAGTAACACTGATTTAGTATAATATGTCTTCTGATTAAACTGGGCTCAATGTAGAACGATCGTGTACTTAAAAATCGCCCCCCGCGCGTTTAAGTATTGTTATTTTTTTTTCGCGTGTTTACAATTTCAAAAACTCGTTTTCACACGGAGAAAAATGATTATTCCTCTTTTTTTACCGCGTCTCCCGCATCGACACCGGATAATAATATATTATACCTTCGCGCGAGATATTAAAAAATACGTACACGTGTACACAATATATATATTATAATATTTTATACATATATTATAATATATTGTTATGTCGTTTTCTTATTTCCCCCTCCCCCCGTTCCCGTCCCGATACTCTCATTTCCGCCCCTCGGGCACACCTGCCATCATATCGAGAGCGCGGCCGGAAAGGAATTTCCTCCTACGGAGATCCGAAGCCGCCGATAAGTAACAATTGCCCGTCCGAAATATAACCTAACCTGTAACGAAACAGTGTACCCACATTTTTCACTTTAACTCTCGCCGATTAAAAAGTGTCCTTTTTTTTGGGCTCTCTCTCTCTCTTTCTCCGATTATTTGAGGCACCTCTGTGTCGAAATTCGAGTTTGAAAGTGGTTTGATATCATAATTCAATTATTATCGTCACGTGACAATATGTGTAACCGCAGAAAAAAATTTTGAAACCCACCCCGAACCCGTTGTGATTCGTTGTTGCACCGGCACCCCAACAGTCAGTGGTGGATTCAACGGTCGTTTAGTCGGGGTAAATACCGTTTTACTCCGGGTCCTCTTAAATTCCTAAATTACAAAAAAAAAAAAAAACCATTGAAAAATTAAATGCCACAATATTAATGGTTTGAAATTTCAATGACACTATTACAAATAGATGTCAAAGAAAGATTTTATTCGATAAACAAAATAGCAGACAGCAGAAACTCTGATCCAAGTCTCTTATCCATTATTTGAGTAATCGGAGTAATTCCCTTAGCTTACTAATATGCAGTTTATCATTCAAACGAAAATATATTGCAATGTCTTATTATTAATAATTAGGGCTAGGGACTTATAACTCTAAAAAAACTTTAAATATGCAAAAATGCAAAAATAATCTCTTATTAAACATAAATTTTACTGTAAAAACTCAAAATATTTAAAAATTGTATTGTATAATATATTTTAATATGTATTATTAATTCTTCTTTTATTATTTATTAAACTCTTTTTTTTTTTTTTTTTTTTTTTTAATCTTTATTCTTTTTAAGCTTACATTTAAAAAAATAAAATTATTAAATAATATTCAATCTCTTCGGGTATTCAGTAAAAAATTTTCCAATATCAAGAAAACTCAAATTAAATATTTAAAAATATGTAAAATATGCGCTTATATTGAAAAAAGAGCTAAATACGCAAAATATGCAAATTAAAGAGAACTGCATACAACTCCTGGTGTTATGAAACGCATTTCTGCATTGCTTAGCTGATGTTTTGAATGATTTTTGAAAAACATGCTAACTCCTTTAAGTCCCTAGCTCTAATAATAACTAATTTGGCATAAAGCTAAATTATATTCATTGAATTCGTTCAGAATAAATTGTTTTTAAATTTAAAACATAATATTCCTGATGTCGGTGAGACAAATGTGAGTAGAGAGACAAGAACCACACCTCTCCACCCCGTTTTTGGTAAAACTAATAAGATTCGTGTTATATTTTTAAATAACTAGGATTCGAACTTTAATTCTTTTAAATAATATTTTCATTCCTATTGGCTAACGGCCATGTATTGCCAAAATAACATAAAGTTAGTTTATTATTATTATTATTTCATTTCGTTAAATTTAAAAATGTTACGGTTAATTAAAAAAATATTTGAAATAAAACCAAAAAACACGGAAGTAGAGCATATGACATTCAAGTTGACTACGCAAAAAAAAAAATTTTTGGTAAGCACTTTCTGGATTATACAGGTCCATCCTATTTTGATGAAATGCCTTTGCATTTAAAAAAATTAATTTTTCTTAATGTTAATCGAAAAAATCAAAAGAAATAATAAATAAAAATCTATTGTAAACTGGTTGATAGATGAAATTTAATTGTATGTTTCACATTATGAATTATATTAAAAGTTATGTATGTAAATTAGTATAAGAATTTAAATTCGTAAATTATCATTTTAAGAAATCGTAATTTACTCATTTATCCCATCACAAGCTATGCTTAAAGGGGTAAATTAATTTTATGTATTCAAATAAAAAAAAAAGCCGAACATACTTCGCACGATGGGTGTACTTCGCACGACGGGTGGTATTCTCTTGACGGGCGTATTAAATTTTAAAGAAACGATAAATCATTTCTTCAGTAAAACGATTCTGAACAA
>JAIPRM010014906.1:0-10463 GCA_025469315.1 Stegophylla sp. TES_Ste_2020
AAAATTTTGGTTTTTTTTTAAAAAAAAAAAAAAAAAAAAAAAAAAAAAAACATTGAAGAATTGAGAAATTCAAAAAATGACCTCTCTAAAGTACAATCTAGAGGCGAATCGGGTTTCGAAAAGTTATTGACCGAAACTTTTGGACAAGTATTTCCGTACGAAAAGTTGTACACAGAAAAAAAAAAAAAAAATAAATAAATAAACGTCGTCGTAAAAACACTAGCTTCTTCGCTTCGTTCACAATCTAAAACATACAGAAGATAATTATTATTCTCGAAAGTGCCAACAATTATTTTAATTTTACCTATTTATGCGGTGTGCGCGATTTGCGTGGCCGTAGGCGGTGGTGGAAAAGTGTCGATATATTATGATAATAATAATAATAATAATAATAATAATGATTTAATAATATTATTATAATTATTTATTGTCTAAAGAGTGCGCGTGCGGTGTGTTCGCAGGTACATTGCGGTCACGCAGCCGATAAAATACGCGAAGCACAAAAACAACAGACGAGTGTGGCTGACAATCGTGTTGGTGTGGGCGATCAGCGCGGCGATCGGCAGCCCAATTGTGTTGGGGCTGAACAACACACCGAACCGGACGCCGGACGCCTGTCTTTTTTACAACTCGAATTTCATTATCTACTCGTCCCTGTCCTCGTTCTACATACCGTGCATCATTATGGTCTTTCTCTATTGGAACATATTCAAGGTGAGTCCGTCCGAATTCGTCATAATATCGAAAAAAAAATAAATAAAAATAAATACGCAATTAAGTAGGCTTAATGTTGTTAGTTATTATAATATTGTAATGCAGTCAAACGTACTTGATTGCGATTTACGTTTAACAGCATTACGGCGATCGGGTTTAAATTATTATTTTCAAACGGTGTAAAAACAATAATAAATTATTGTAATTAAACCGAATGTTTAATTAATACATGTCGAGTTATGACTTTGTATCCCATATCGTTCCGGTATTTTTTTGATGATTATTTCAAATGAGCGATGAAACTCTTACCAGAAAAACTGATTTAATTAAAGATCTTAGAATACGTTTTGAACCTGAATTGACATTTAATGCTTATGTCTACTATATAAATCTTTGTACCGATATCAAAAAAAAAAAAAAATAAATAAATTAATTAATTAATTAATTAAAAATATTAAACCCGAAATCGCAAATAACGAGTAACATAATTCGTTAAGATTTGTAGTTTAAAAATGTAATGTATAGACAAGAAAGCCGGACATATTCGCACCATGAGTATTCTTTGCTCTTCGAGTCCGATACTCTTGGCGGGCGTGTCGAAAATGACGACTATTATTAACATACTTCCCTCAGAATTGTATTATTGAATATATGATTTATCCTTTCTTTAAAATTTAATACAACTACACCAAGAATATCTGGCCCAACGCAAATAATGCCCTACCCATGAGCGGAGTATGTCTGGCTTTCTTTTCAATATGTTTTTTTTTTTTTTAGTTTTCGTTTTTACTTAATCAACAAACCTAATACTAAGAAACTAGACTCTTATAATACACTAGTACTGAAATTTATTTGATAATTTTATTATTATGTTTTAAAATATTGTTTAACTAAAGAAACACTACATAAAAGTACTTTTAAAGTTTTATACTCTCAAGTTAATTATAAAAAAAAAAAAAAAAAAAAGATAATAATTAAGTTATTAACGTTTGATTTTATTACATAAAAAACAATATTTATTTGTTTGTTAACTAAATAATATTTTGAAGCGAGAAACAAGGAATTTCCACGTTAACTTGAGTCTGATTAAAATTATCAAAAAATTGTGAATATAAAATTATCTTTATTATTTGGGGACTCTATATGATTGTAACTACAATTTGTTAATATATTTTTATTCATTTTTTTTTTTTCGACATTGAAAAAAGTGATCTATATTCATAACGAAAATTTTTGAAAAAATCAAGTTACGTAATAATTGTTACACCAAGCCCTTATACGTTTTTTCTAAATCGCCTTCACCCATTTCAAAATAGGCAGTAACTGATTTTTTTTACAATTTCGAGTTCTTGAATGAGTTCTCTGAAAACTTGAATTCTTATTATGTTTTCGATATTATTCGTGACATAGTTGTTTATTTTTTCTATATTTTTACTTAGAATTTGAACAAAAATCAATTACTGTATGTCAGTTAATTGTCTTATAATGAATAATGCCTTTTTGTCCGGAACAGTGACCACTGGCGTTTACACAAAAATAACTATTTCCAACGTCTTTGGTCGAAAAAAGTCACTGACTTTTTCGTCTGGGATGGGCGCCGTATATTATATAGTTTTTGCAACTCGTTAGCTGTTATTTGCAAGTATGCGGGTTGCCGAATATTTTACAAAACGCTCCGTACACACGTTGCTGGGCGCTCCGGATTATTCGAAAATGATTGAGCGCAGATTTCATCGTTTCACTTCCCCGCAGCGTCCCGAAGACATCTCTCGCACGCCTCGCGATTATTCCCCTCCCCTTCCCCCCCCCGTTCGCCATCACGCTTTTGAATTAAGTCGCGTTGACCGCAGGCGAACTTTACTGCAAATGGTTCCTTCCTTCCACTCGACGTCTAGTCAAAACGAGATTGACTCGCCCCGCACCACGCCGGTTCTATTGTCTTTAACACATTTTCGTGTTGTTCCTTTCTAGCCACCCCTAGCCACTAAATCCTCCGTTTCTTCTCCCCTCCCCCCTCGTGCACACAAATTAATTGTCCATCTCTCATTTACGCCACCTCTGACGACAATCCGTTTTTCACTTTTACCATCTTCCAAAAACATAATGTATATAATATGATATAATATAATACTATTTGCATTTATTTTTACACCCAAACGTATAATTTATATTATAATGTTATGTAATACAACCGAAACGTGTAGTTAAAAATCTATAATATGAAATAAAAATTCACTACCCATTTTTCATAATTAATTTATCAAAAAAAAATAAAATAAAATAAAAAGGTAATCATGACCCCCGGCGTTTCAAGCCAGCGGTTATAATTTGTTAATTTTCAATTCTGAGCTGAACAAAGAAGCTAATGGTTTTTACTTTTTACAATGATATTCATTGTTATTATTATTTATTTTTATGTGTACACGTTTTGTAATTGAAATACTAGTCTGAAAGTTTCATATATATATAGTAACTTCCTAAATAGGAAATCACTCGCACGTGTTACCCACTTTAGAAAGGGCACTTTTAAAAATTCTCAATACTTATTCCAAAAACTTAAAATTTTCACCCATCACGATCAACAGTAGTGTAATACAAATGAAAAATTTTTTTTTTCGAAAATATCCGACCATTGTTTGGACGAATATAGCATTACAGGAATACCTCGTGTTTTGTTATCCAATACAGTTGTTGATTGTTGAAAATTAATTAGCTGAAAATAAATATTCGATATCTGTAACTAATCTCGAAAGTCATTTTTTGATTTTAAAACTGCTTTAACTTAAAATTTGTACGAAACTAGTATAGTTTCCGAGTAAAACATTCATTTTTTTTTTTTTTTTTCACAATCGAAACGTCTTTCATCAAAAAATTCTTTAGGAACGCATACAAAGTAAATAATATAGCAATAACTCTTAAGTAATAATTTATTAATACATAATAATATGTTTATTTAAACGAGTTATATGAATACATATTTGATATTCGATTCCCTCAATACACGTATTTCGGAATGCGTAATCATTTGTATTATTTTGGAAACAATATTATATATCTTTAAGTAAAAAGCGTAAAAAAAAAAAAAAAAAAAAATTAACTCGTAAAATAACTTAACCAAAAGCTACTCGATATTTTTTTCTAATTCTTAATTTGATATTTTTCTTACTGTGAATGTTGGCATTATTTTATTCGAGTTTTAATTAATTTTAAATTAAAAAAAAAATCCTACCAGATATTATGCGTATTGACAGTTTAACTCACTTACCTATTGTACGTGTTATAAAAACACATTTTACACGGATATCGTTGTTACGGGAAAACGATTTATTTTCTTCAGTATCAGTTATCGCGAAAATTATGTGACGCAATGATTTTTAAGATTTTTCAATACGGTCGGTAAAAATATTAAAAATATTATCACGAATTAACTCTTATCGAATCTACTCAAAACAAAGCACACAAAGTTTATCGGATCCGTTTTTTTTTTTTTTAAAAATACAGCGATTTATTATTGCTTTCCAGTATAAAATTACAACACGTTTTCATCCCTTCTTCAAAATGCGCGTTTTTTTTAACCCGCGGCTCACTGTAAGGGGCTTCCAGTTCATTCGCGCCTGTATCCGAAAATCGATGCGACTTAGGAGAGTAGAAATAAGATTGTAATTCTTTTAGTGTCACAAAAATCTATCTAGACACAGGAAAAAAGTCAGCATAGTTAATATTCATCTAGATGAAAATAAGGTTTATTGTATACAAAAACATATTTCAAAACGAACTTACCGTAGGTATATTTTAAACATTGAACTATTGTCTGTCTAGGGAAAACGTGTGTGTATATATATTATACACATGGTGTCTCAGTACGATATTCTATAAATAATTTTTGACTTTCTTATTGAAAATTATTATTGCTTCAGTATTGCGCTACAGCAATAAAGTATACATTTTTTTAGTTCCGAAATTTTCAAATTTGAAATTTCGTACTACGGTTTTAGAAAAAAATCAAAATAACCATTTTGCGAACTCGATTTTCATAAAAAAATGTTGGCGGTAAAATGTCTAATAAATGTCGACAACAAAATAATGTGTTTCCGTAGACAATTATTATTCGTTATAATGAAATTGGAAACATTTTTTTTTTTTTTTTTTTTTCACTGATGGGTGTAGATTAAACGAAAATAAGAAAAATTAAAGATGTGTAGAAAAAAAAAAAAAAATAAAAAATCTATAAATTTATCCGCATAGATTTTACAAGACAAGAGAAAATTTTACCCGAAATAGATAACTAGATTTTATTTTATTTTTTCAATCTAGATGATAAAATCGTTTTTATCCGGGTAATTTTTGTCGGATCTCGACAAAAATGTGGACCGAAACGCCACTAACTGTGTTGTTTCCGGCTCGGTTTATTTTCATTTGTACGCGAGTCATCACAAATTGACCATTGGCGTTTGAAATGAAAAATAAAACTCAATGATAAAATATAACGCGAACGAGTTTTTCGCCATTGTGTAAAACGCGTTAATTTCGCGCGATGCGGCGGCGTCAAACGCGTCTAATAAATACAGTCGAGAAGTCGTCTCGGTCCGAAAGACGCACACGTGCGCGCACCCCCTCCCCCCCCTCGAAAACGTTTTCGGGGCCGAGACGAATGATGATGACAGCGTTTTCCGGAGCATTTAGCAAATTGAACACGCGAACGTTTTTCGAGAATCGCGCCACGACGACGATTACGGCGCGGTACGTGATTCCATTTTCAAAAAAAAAAAAAAATAATAATAATAAATTGTTAATCTTAATCAACGGATTTCCGAAAATCTGTGGCGGGGGGAGGAGGGGGGGAGTGCTCAAAACGCATCGCCCTCGCGTGAGAATATAATATCGGCCTCGGCCTCATACGCGCGCGCGCGCGCGCGCAATTTAAATTTATGGGAACGCCGCACGACGACGACGATATTATAAAATATGAAAACGTAATTCCGCGCGGATATTATAAGACGCGCGGAATATAAACCGTTTCGAATTAATAATATACAATAAACCTCTTGGCGCGGTAGGTATATGTGTGCGGTTAACAATTCATAATATTGTGTTCCACGTCACCCCCCCCCCACACACACACAACTACGCGCTCGTATCGATTCGGTTGAAAACATTGAACTGAAATTAATCGAAAACGTAATCGGAACGCCGCCGTAATGTTACACAATATAATATAGTATCCGTTTTAAACACATATTATCAATTTCATTGATAATCAACGCGGTTTTGGAAAATCAAAATCTGCGGATACCGATTAATTATTGTTGGGGAACGGATATTATTGTAAATACATTTTTTTTTTTTTGGATATTTAAAATCTGATAAAAAATGTGTATGATTTAGATCGGTGGTTCTCAAACTGTGCTCCGCGGAGCCCTAGGGCTCCACGAGAATAGTCTAGGGGTTCCGCGGAGCATTTTAATTAAATCAAATTCAGATACTAGTTAAGATTTTTAAACATTATGTATTCTGTTTCAGAGCACACAATTTAAAAAAAAAAAATAATTTTGAGTTTACTGTGTCAATTGTCAATAATTTATCGTTGAGCACTAGTTAATTAAAAAAACAATATTTCATTCACTAAGAAGACGTCAAACCATGATTTCGAAAATTTTGGAAAAAATGCATATACTTACTTTGCATTATTTATTATTATTTATTATGGCTAAAATAATTATTGGAAAAAAATTGATAAAACCAACTCCGAAAAACTATGCTAGTAATCGACCTAGGCCTAGCAAAATTTCCATTAAGTGGAATCTATTTTGTATTGTTAGCTTTAATAATCGAGTAAATTGACCAACTTAAAGATAAGAATGTTACCTGTTTATTTTGTACGTCAGTTTTATAAGATATTTTTATTTTCAAACGAGTTGTAATTGCGTAAAATGAAATAATTTGAAAGTAAACCGCTGACTCGATCAAAATATTGCAAAATGTCAACGTAGATACATAGTAAGACGAATATAACACATGCAAGTACTGGGTAATGACACCCTTTTAAAACTTCTGAATTAATTTAAATACTACTTATATTAAGTTTAATTTTAATAAATTAAATTATTGTACGTGCGATTTGTGACGAAATACTTTTTAATAATGAGTAATTAAAAAACAAAATAATTATATATATATATATAAAACACATAATAAAGAAAACAATTTTAAATAGAAAATCTTTGAAACATAATTTCTATGAGTTGTGATTCAAAATTCGCATTTTTGGTTGGTTTGGGGCTCTGTGAATTTTTTTTAGCATACTAAGTGCTCCATGAGCAAAAAAGTTTGAGAACCGCTGGTGTATACTGAAGCAAAATATTTAGCGAATAAGTCCGCCGAGTTTAATGAATCTGAACTGGAAAAACCATCAAGGGTCATATGTGCAGGAATGGTAGAAGAGCGTGATTTACGGACAAAAGACCAAAAAGAACGAGGATTTGAGGAATATATTAACATTATTTCTCAAAAGAACATAAGCATAAATTTTGACATATTATTTTTGTTTCATTTTAATAGTCAACACAAATCAAATAGAAATTTTAATTTTTGAATGTTCAAAAAACCCATCCTACACATAACACATTTTAATTTTTAATCCAAAATTCAAAATAAACAATTTCATTTTATGAAAAATTAATTACAAACCATCCACAATGGATTAATGATATCCTATTTTCTACAGAAACCTTTAAAAAGCAAAAATCAGTAAATTTACTTAATAGATTTATTAGTACTTATACCAACAATATATTTTATTACCAGAGAAATAAAAATTACTAATACATATATGGTTTGTAATTTAAAGATAATATGTTTTTAATTTTTAAATCATAACTGAATGCATAAGATGTCTGATTGTATTAAAACAATTTGAAAATTACCTCCAAATGGCTTGGATGTTTGTGCTGTATTTGATCCAAAAATACTTGGTTGATTTGTCATTCCAAATGATTGAGTAGATTGTTGAGTAGCACCAAATGCTGGAGTCGTTTGTTGTGTTTTTCCAAATATATTATTCTGTCCACCAAATACATTAGAAGTGCCTGTATTCCCGAAACCTATACATTTAAAATAACTATTATTAAGTTTGTATTTAATACAAAATACTCAAGAATCTGACACCATTAAGCTTTAAGTATCAAAATAAATAGAAGTATTTAAAAATATTTCAAGATATTAAAAATTAATTTATATTATTTCTCATAAATGACTTAACTTTAAGTTCACCTAACTAAAATCATTATTAATTAAATATTTTCTTTTTTACTCAAAATGTATATCAAAATAAAACTTTAAATATTTAATTATTAATATAACTTGCCTCCAAGAGCAGGTGTAGTTGAAGTTGCACCAAAAAGTTGTTTATTATCACTAGCTCCAAATAAACCAGTACTTGTAGTTGTTGTTGAACTAAACAGAGTCTTAGGAGATCCAAATAAACCACCACCAACAGCACCCTGTAGAAACAAATATAAATTTAAAACAATTACAACAAAGTAGGTTAATATAGATTAATATGTTAACAGCCATAAATAAATTGAAAACATTTGTAATAGATACACAATTAGTGGACAAAATAAAAAACACTGAAATATTAATTAATTTCAAATCTTATAATAACCTGTTGCCCAACTTTGCGGTTAGCAGAATAATCTTCAAATCTAAGTTCTTCAAATATTTTTGATTCATATTCTTTCATAACAGTAATTGACTGATGTCTAGTATTTATAGTTTGATTAACACCATTTTTTACCATTGTATCAGTACCAGTCACAGGGTTAAATTTTATGGTTGTACCACCAGCAGATGTTGTTCCAAACCCAGAAGTAGCGCCAAAAGTACCTGTAGTGCAGATATGATAAAGTAAACAGTTATAAAAGGCATATAAATAAAAATAAAATATTAACGCATTAAAAATTAGTTAATTCTAACATATTATCTAATAATTATTAGTAACAACTGATATTTAATAAAAGAAATTAAAGGTACATAATACAATATGAAGCAATAAACGATAAGTGGATTAAATAAGAATTTTGTCTGACCACAAATTTGATGTGACTGAAGTCGAGTAGAAGGAATTTTAATTCAACAATATTTAATATGTATTATAAAAACATATGCGGTTAGGATACATTCTTGTAATTCAAAAAACATACTTTTACATTAATATAAAAAAACGTACTTATTCAACTTTAAAATTGTTAATTTTAAATAAATGTGTTTATTTCACAAGTAAATGAAGGTATCATCAAAATTCAATTCCTTGCTTAGGTTCAAAATAATTATAAAAATTTGAATATGCCTATAAAAACTCAAACTCCAACTAAAACTATGGTTATATTATGCTATATTATAATTAGTAAGAAATATTAAACTTTAATACCAGTAGCAGAGGCTCCAAATATTCCAGTGTTAGCAGTACTAGTTTGAGGGGTACCGAAAATATTACCAGTTGGCTGAGTACTAGATGCACCAAAAGAAAATCCAGTACCAACTGGTTTAGGTTGTCCAAATGATGTATTAGGATTAGTTGATCCAAATAATCCTCCTCCGGTATTTCCAACCATTGAAGTATTTTGCTGTCCAAATAATCCTCCACTTGATGCTGGTTGAGCAGCTTGATTTCCGAATAGTGAAGTTCCACTTGTATTAAAACCTTAAATAATTTTTTCATTTAATACAATATTTAATTAATTAACTCCAGTAAATAACCTCCAAAAGTTGGTTGAGCAGTAGATGTTTGACCAAATGCTGGCGCAGCAACAGTAGATCCAAATAATCCAGTATTAGGCTGAGTAGTTTGATTAAAAAGAGATGTATTTGTTTGCCCGAAAACAGCAGGAGCTGCAGGTTTACCAAATGCCGACTGACCAAAGCCAGATGTGTTTCCGGCACCTCCAGAAAAAGCTCCAGATCCTGAACCTGATACATGAAATATTTTTATTTAATTTTATTACATTATAACTGAAGCATTCTCAATAGGGATCAAGTCATCTCAATAGGAGTGCTAAACATTGGCAATATTTTAATCAAAAAATATTGGTCTACTTTTTTTCCAGAGAGCATTTAAAAACTGCATTTAATAAACTATACAATTGTTTAATGCATAAAACAAGACCAGGCGTATTTTCACGGCAGTGACCCATTTCTGCTCACAGATTGCAGCAATGAACATGTTAATATTGTCAAATAATTTTTGTGCAAGAAAATTAATTTCTATTTAAGAGAATAACATCAATTAGTAGGGGTAAGTACACCATAAAAAAAATAGGTTCAACTTTAATTCATTTTCAAGACTTACATTTCAAGCTTAGCACGATTTTATTTATAATCATATAATTATATATTCATATTTTGAGTCAGAAAACCATTTTATTAAAAATTGGTTTAATCTTAAATTTTTTTTTTTTTAAAGTCCAAATGGTTCACTTTTCCCATTCACAAGGGCAAGAGAATCATGACCATATATTCTATATTCAACTGTGTATAAAGCATAGTGGGGCAAAAGCATCATTATTCGGGATCAGTTCAAAATCCTGACGTTTATAATCCCGACAGTTCAAAATCCCGATAGATCACGATCCCGACAGATCAAAATCCCGACAGTTCAAAATCCCGACAGATTAAATTTCTGAAGGTTTAATTGAAAAGAATTTTTATTATCTTAACTTTTGATCTCATTGAAACATGAAGAAAAAGCATGT
>JAIPRM010014908.1:0-10461 GCA_025469315.1 Stegophylla sp. TES_Ste_2020
AAATTAATTCCTTCGCCTCTGTTTCAACTGGGGCATTTGGTCCAATATTGTTACGTAGTTGGAGGTCTCTTGCAGCCGCCTGTAATTTATCAGTGTCTAATTTGAATATTGACCATCTCGTCTCGTCACGTGCGTTAACATTAGGTCGCCGTGTACCAAGCTCAAAGTAGATGTACTTATGTAGACTGTTGGACTCCTCGTCAACAACCCTCCAGCCATTGACGTCGCTTATTATTGTCTCTGAGGCAAAGGCGACATCGATGTGTGTTCCAGATGCACCTCTGACAAAAGTTGGTTGGTTGCCACGATTGCATACGTATAGATTAAGCGAGGACATAGCGTCAGCCAGAAGAGAGCCTCTTCGATTTTCATCCGGGCTTCCCCAATCAGGGCTATGAGCGTTGAAGTCACCGGCAATAATCACCGGTACTGCAGATGTCCTTACACTGGCCGACAGCCTGTCGATGAAGTCGGCAAACTCGTCGATTGTGCAGTTTGGTGTCCAGTAACAGCTATACATTCTACTGCCCATTGTCTCTATCCAGCGAAAACCGTTATCGGTACTTGGACCAATCGCATCAAGTGGTAAAGTATCTCGCACGACAATTACGGATGCCTTACAGCCTGCATCGCTGTATTGTCCATCGTCGTCAGAGAGGGAACTATATTGTTCGCTGACGAAAATGAAATCAACATCCATCTTTGCTGCTGTTACATACATAAGGTCCTGTGCAGCACGGGAACCTCTTATATTTATTTGGAGAGCCCGGATCATTGGTCTCGATCTGGACTTCTAGGTGTCAAGAGACCTGTAGGTTCTCTTAACTCCGCCTTTTTCAACTGGATAGCGAACTCCTTCGCAGCTTCACCTGTTGCCTCGCATTTTTTAGCTTGATGGCCTGTAATACCGCACCTCCGGCAGCATAGAGTTCTGTCCGGGCCTTTGCATTCACCAGATAAGTGACCGAAAGATAGACAGCGGAAACACCTAGTTTTTTGTTCACCGTGTCTGACCCTGCAGTTGACCATTCCAACTTTTATCCTTTCCCTATTTACTAGTTTTTGGCATAGAGCTATTGGGGCTAGTACGATGGCCGTCTGCGTTCCTCCGTATCGTTTTCTTATACCTATTACTTTCGTGGTGTCGTTGTTGACACCTGTGGCAGCTGCGATCGCCTCTGTTATCTCTTCCGCTTCTGTCCACTGGTCCAAGTCCCTGATCTCTATCACCGCTTTCTATTGTATAGAGCGCACCATGGTTTTGTCTCCAGCCGTCTTTGAGACTTCGGCTCTAACAGCTTCAACTTCATTCGAGTCACCTTTAATTTCGATCAGGAGATGTCCAGCTTTTGTTTTTCTCATCCCGACCACGTGCTCGCCGATCGCTTCCGGGTTGACACCTTTTTTGATTTTTTTTACCAATGCCGGAAAATCGTCCTGGTTATTTACATCGATAATGATCGCCGCCGGGCGTGTCTTTACTACACGCTGTTTGGTTTTTAGTTGCGGTGCGATCCTCTTTGGCTCTTCTGTTTTGTCTTTTTCCTTATAACCTAACCTAACCTAACCTTTTTTTTTTTTTTTTTCCATTTGAAACCGAGGACCGGGCGGGAACTGCGTTAGCATTACTTCCGCCCGGCCCCCATCGTTTATTGAAACAACATACTATCGTACAAATAATAACACATACTATCTCCTACAACAACAAAACAGGAGGCTTCTAACCTCCTCATTTTGGCCTTCGGCCCACATCTTAACTAATGGTTTTTTATTTTATTCCTTTGTAGCCTTTTAGAAAACTCCTTACATTTTCGGCTTCCGGGATAATGACCAAACTGCTCGCCTTCGTCCTTGCACAGAATGCAGTTGGGGGAACTACTGCAATGTTTTGCCTTATGGCCTTCTTCACCACAGGTCATGCAGAGTGCAGTCCGGTCCCGCCCTTTGCATTGCTGTCGGATGTGGCCGAAGTTATGACATCTGTAACACCTCTGTATTTTCGATCTCAGTCTAACTCTACACCGAACCAAGCCAACTAGAAGCCTGCCGGTCCGGATTATGTTAGAAGCGACCTTCTCCTTCATTTTGACAAGCGCCATTTTGCCTCCCCCGAATGATTCTCTCGTTCTTAAAATGTCTACTTCTTCTTCATTTGTATCTTCTGTCCTAAGAATCGCCTCTTTAATCTCGTCAACTGACGTATCCACTTCTAAGTCGAGAATTTCAACCACCGACGTGACTGGGCTGTGCTTAACCACAGCCATCTCGCCCATTGCGCCCGTGACTGCATCCCTTAATTTTAGGACTTCTTCCTCTTGTTTGGGACCTCTGAGGACCTGGAGTGCTACCTCTCCGGATCCAGTCTTCTTAATTGCCCTAATGTTTACCCCAAGCTTCGCTACATCTATTTTCGATTTTAATCGTTTCGTTATATCAGCGTACGTTTCCGAACACGTAGGTCTGACAATTACTGTTTCGAAACTTCTGGAACTACTGGTATTTTGGGGTTTTCTGGTGTCTTCTGGTGTTCTCTCGATCGGTAAGTCCTCCTTAGCCTAACCTAACCTAACCTTTTTTTTTTTTTTTTTTTTTCCAGAATGAACCGGGGCACCGGGCGGGAACTGCGATTAGCATTACTTCCGCCCGGGCCCCATCGTTTATTGAAAATCAATACATACAACATAAAATATACAAAACAATGTCACATCTGTAAATTAACAAACAACAGGGCTTCTAACCCTTACTTTGGCCTTCGGCCCACAATAAGTATACAATAAATATAATACTACAAGGATATGCCAATTGACAATAAGTGTCCTCTAGGCTGCACCGCCGACTTCGCGGCCCGGTGCGCAGCACCCGCCGGCCTTGCAGCTCCCGTTCTGGGGCCGCCAATGACTGGCGCACCGGCTCGGGGACGGACACTGTTTCCAGCATCCGCCCCCGAGTGCCATCCTCCCTCCCTGGTGCCGAACCGTTTGGGGTGGGGGTCCAGGACGTGACGACGGCACCTGATCGAGCACGCCCCTACCCCCTACACGAGTGGTCGTGTTTTCCCCGGTTCATTATGGACAGATTGACTCCAAAAGTCTCTCGTCTTCTTCTTTCCTCTTCATGATATTGAAGATCATATTGACGAACGAAGACTTTGCTCTTTGGGCGACTTTTCTGATAGTTTCGACACGTCCTTGAGGCAGATCTGACAGACCTTGCGGTTCGCAAATCAAGTCTTGAACGTCCTCCGGAGCGGGTGAACGTCCTCCCAAGTATTGTGAGACCTCTAACCTTTCGATATCCCATCTGGGACAGTCGAACAAGGTGTGCTCAGCAGTGTCCGACGGGTGCATGCAATACAAGCAATGTGGTGATGCGGCTCTCTTCTTTCTGTAAAGGTACTCTCTGAAACAGCCGTGACCAAAGAGGGCTTGGGATAAATGGAACGATGGTTCAACGTTACTAAAGTACCATCTGCGGACGTCAGGTAGCAGTTTGTGTGTCCACCGACCTTTAGTTGTCGTGTTTCATCTTTCCTGCCATTTGGTCAGGGTAATCTCCCTCGCTATGGCCTTAAGTTCCGAGGACGGTTTTTCATTGTCGGTGGCAGCTACGGTTCCCCTTAGAAGTGTCTTCTCTTTCCACATTAGTTCAGCCGGCGGTGTTTTGGCGATCAAAAGCGCTGCTTCGTCGGACACTGTGCGGTAATCTCTAGTAGCCCGTAGCGCTGCTAGCCTTTGAACTCGAATCAGCGAGGCTTTGTTTTTTGCCGTTCTCAGGGCGCGGTCAGCCCAGACTGACGATGCATACATCATTTTGCTGTAGGCGACCGTGTTCAGTAAGAGCCGTTTATTGTAACCACGTCCTCCTAAGTTTGGCATCAAACGTCCGACTGCTCTTGCTGTCTCTGACGCCGATTTCGCCGTCTTATCAACGTGGGCGGAGAAGTTCAGCCGTTGATCCAAGATGACGCCAAGATACTTCAGCGACTTTTTAACGATGATGGGGTGATCTGCTATACTTATTTGCGGCACGGTGTAAGCCCATTTCTTTGTGAGCAGTATTGCCTCGGACTTTTGGGGTGCGATCTACAGCCCGTTATCTGTCATCCATTGGTCGACTCTTTGAGCGTTTCATTTACAGTCTTTTCGAGGATTTGTCCGGTATGAGCTCTGCCGAGGACAGCTACATTGTCGGCATATGCGACAAGTTTCGCTCCGTCTGGGAGGTTTAGATTCAGCAGGTCATCATAAAACACGTTCCACAGGGCCGGACCAATTACAGACCCCTGAGGGACCCCACATTTTACCTGCTTTTCGAGTCCTGGTCCTACAATCAGGGTTCGCTCAGCGAGGTATGAGCGGATTATAGATACTAGGTACGTAGGTGCTTTTTTCTTACGAAGGGCGGCGTCTATCCGATCCCAAGGAGCCGTGTTAAAAGCATTTCGGACGTCTAGTGCAACCATTACGCACAGGTCCCGGTTTTGCACCGTGCCCCGGCCTGCCTCATTTGCAAATTCTATTACTGCTCTCAGAGCGTCCTCGGTTGATTTCCCAGTTCTAAAACCATATTGGTTTTCGTTTAGGCAGTTTTCACTTGTGTCCAGGTGGGAATTTAAGCGTGTGAGGAGTAGTCTCTCAAGCACTTTGCCAGCGGTATTCAGCATCGACAACGGGCGGAAGCTGGAGGGGTCTTCAATTGGCTTGCCGGGGCCTTTATGGAGAAGTACAAGGCAAGCCTTCTTCCAGACCGCTGGGAACACTCCTTGTCTGAGACAGCAATTGAAAGTTTCCAGAAACATGTTGGGCGTGTGCCTGGCCATTTTTCTCAGGACTTCATTCGGTATTTTGTCTGGTCCACACGCTTTGCCAGTTGGTAGGCGATTTGTGGCAGTTATGAGTTCTTCGGCTGTGAAGAAGGGGATCCGCTCCTCTCTCAGGTAATTGCTTGGGTACTCCATCGGAGCGTTTGCCCAATTAATACGTTCATAACTAGGGAAGAGGTGGTTGGCTATGTCTTGTTCCCTGCCTCTTGCTTCCACTCCAGGAGGGTGGCTGGCGAGTTTTTTTGTGACCACCTTGTAGGGGAGGCCCCATGGGTCTTTTTCGACCGCTTCGCACAGGTCTTTCCACCCTTTCTCTTTTGACACCTTGATCGCCGAGCTCAATGTCTTGCGTTTCGTTCTGTATATCTGTTTTAGATCTTCAGCTTTTCTTGCTTCGTTTCTACTGTAAGCGCGATGGTATAATCTGCGTGCCTTCAGGCAAGAAGTGCGCAGATCCGGAATTTCGACGGTCCACCAATGCACCGCTTTCCGTCTGCCTCTTATTGTTGGTCTCAGAGGCATGCAGGAATTGCAGGCCTCTACTAAGTATTCGGTGACGAATTCTGCAGCCTGTTCGGCATCGGTCTCAGCGCCTATGCTAGGAGGTTGAGCTGAATGGAGGTGACTTATCAAAGCTTCCTTGTCTAGTTTTCTATAGGCCCAGCCTGGATGTTGATCATGATGTGAGGCTGACGCCGCCGGTGCATGTTCCTCTGGAGTGTCCAGGTCCCACAAAGTCGTGTTTCGCGGAACGATCTCAAAATTTATGTAACTATGGTCGCTGTCGCTGAAATCTTCCAGCACCGTCCAGCTGTCGACCTTCCTTGTGGACCTCATCCTTGAGAATGTCACATCAATTACTGACTGGGAGTTTGCCCTCTGAAATGTCGGCGTGTTGCCCAAGTTCTCCGGGACGAATTCCAGGCTCATTATGGTCTCGGAGAGAATGATGCCACGTTGATCATTGTCACTCGATCCCCATTCAAATGACTTGGAGTTAAAGTCTCCGGCCACGACTATGTCTAGATCTTCCTCCACTTCGCGGAGCGAAAATTCGAGGGCGTTGATCCTTTCACTGAACTCTGTCAGGGTGAGATTTGGTGATAAGTTACAGCTATACAGTCTGGTTTTTTGATGCTGTATCCAGACATACCCTTGCCCACAGCCTCTCTGTTCAGCGGTTACATTCGATGTTCTGGGTAAATATATTCCGCAGTCGTTCTCCTTATCAGTTATTCTCCTTTCATCGTCGGGTGGTAGACGTGGTGGTTCGGAAAAGATGAGTACATCAATGTTTCTTTGCGCCGCTGTCAAAAACATGAGGTTGTTGGCGGTGCCGCTCCGGTGGAGATTTATTTGTATAAAGGAGATCATATCTTCTTGTCGACCCTCGCTGCTCTTCGTGCCTGGCACGTTCCGGAGCCAGGTTTATGAGCGCTCTTCGCAAAACCTCCCCTTTCGCAAGCTAGGCATCTATCTTGACCTTTGTCACATGCAGCTTCCTTGTGGCTACTTTCTCCGCATCTCCTGCACGCCCCGCTGAGGTCCGGTCCCGAGCAGGTTCTGGCGGTATGTCCGAAACCATGGCATCTATAGCAGCGGTCAGGGGGGGGTCGTCTGAGACGAACCCTGCACAAAGTCCAACCTATCTTCAGTTTAACTGGGTTATTGGCCATCTGTTGTGGCACCTTAGCTACCGCCATCTTGCCCTGCCTCAGTCTCCAGCAGCCACCGACCGAAATGCCGTCCCGTGATATGTTTAGCGTGTCCGCCCATTCATATATTGCAGACCTTACCTCTTCTTCAGAGGTTTCATCATCTAAGTCAACTATTTCGATGTCAGTCAATTGCTGTAAGGCGCTTACAGCGACCTCCGGGATGGCTTCTTGGATTTTATTCTTAATGAGTTGCTCTGCTGATACAGCTTTGGCGCCTTTTGTCAGTTCTATTAGTAAGTCGCCGGCCTTAGTTTTTCTCATCCCTGTGACATGAGTACCTAGTTCCGAAAAGTCTAGTTCTATGTTCCTCGTCTTCCTGAGTGTGTCTACATAGCTCTTTGTCCCCACCCTTACTAATACTGTGGCCGGTTTTTGCCTCCTTCTTGGGGTTTCCACCGGAGGTTTAACCGGAGTCTGGGGCTTCGCGGGCTTTACTGACTTCGATTTTCTTACTACTTCAGTCCATTTTTCGTTCGCCGACGTTTCTACTGGTGGGGTCTCCATATCTGTATCTGTAGGTCTCATCTTCTTCTTTGCAGGAGTTTGTGCCTCGGACTTACTGTTTGACACCGAGTTCAACTTTTTCGACTTGATTTCCTTCATCTCTTCGGTATTTGTGGCAGCGTCTACTTTGACGCTGGTCTGGTTTTTTTCGCCTGAATGGGTTTGGTGGCCCACTCACTTTCCGACTTGAGGCGATGGATGACTTGGACAAATTTTTTAATAGCGTCAGCTGCATCCTGCATCGCGGCTCCGATAATATCCTCTATTTCGAATTCTTCAGCCAGCCGGTCTATATTTCGTTGTGCAGCTTCCGTGGTTGCAATCGCCGATACGAGTGAATCGATAGTCCTTTTAGACTGAGTTTCGTCATCACTAACCACATCTTCCTTCTTCCTCTCAGCTGAGGAGGATTGGTCATCAGTTTCCATGATTGAGCTCATGGTCTCCGCGTGGGTTGGGGAGGGGGGAGGGAAGGGCCGGGTTAGGTTAGGTTAGGTTAGGTTAGGGGTACCCGACGCTGCTAATCGCAGCGAATCCAATGGGCTTGGTCCCGTCCCTCTAGGACCAAAGGAGGCCAAGTTATCGCCGACCGAATGTTTGGGAGGGGTGAGGGGAGTGGAGGGGAGGAGGGGGGGTTGCGCCCTCTACTAACGGCCGGGGCGGCTGTGTGCTCTTGCGTATCCGGGCTAGGGCGCGGCAGCAAGCCGCCCGAACTGCTGTGGTTGCTGCTAAGACTTATGCTTATGGACTTACCCAAGTGCATCCGCCATTGCCATAATCGCTCGAAATGGCCGAATCGGGTGAGAATTAAGGCAACAACACTAAACGGCACTGCGTTCGCTTGACGTCAAGCTCGAGCACGCGGACGCGGGCGAGCGCTCGGCCAACGCGACTTACCACTTTATATCGAGTTTTCTCGGCCGGCACTGGGGCGATTTTTTCGCGCAAGGCACCAAAATTTTTGGAAGCACGAGGTGAGTATTTTTATGGTACTGGCACAAAAAACAAGGCACTTTTCACCGGAGAAAAAACGGAACAACTGTAGAGCGGCGTGCGGTAGCGTACTCTTCGTTCAACGGTCAGACGACGACTAACCTAACCTTACCTAACCTAACCTTTTTTTTTTTTTTTTTACAAAAATGAACCGGGACCCCGGGCGGGAACTGCATTAGCATTACTTCCGCCCGGGGCCCCATTGTTTATTGAAACAATACAACAACATATATTGGAGTGGTGAGGAGACAATCCTTCCTCTCCCAACTCCTTACAAATTAATTACAGCTTTAAGTGAAGTGGTGGTGGGACAATCCCCCCCCCTACCAACTCCTTACAATGTTTATAAATATTAAATTTTCCTTCTTTATTCTTCCATCATGCGTTCATACATCTGGCATCAGCACCGTTAATCAGCTAGTCTGTTGATTGTCATCACCGTTCCTCAACTCCTTTGAGGACATAGTTTAGGTCAACAGGTTGGCAATCAGCTACCACCGTTCTCCAATTTGTCCGCACATCGCACTCGAATATTGCATTCTCTGGTCGTCTGGTACACTATCTTGCGTTCATACATCCGACATCAGCACAGTTGGTCAGCTAGGCTGTTGTTGTCTTAACCGTTCCTCAACTCCTTTGAGGACATAGTTTAGGTCAACAGGTTGGCAATCAGCTACCACCGTTCTCCAATTTATCCGCGCATCGCACTCGAATGTTGCATTCTCTGGATCGTCTGGTACACTCCATCTTGCGTTCATGCATCTGACATCAGCACCGTTAATCAGCATGGCTGTTGTTGTCTTCACCGTTCCTCAACTCCATTGAGGACAGGCTTGTGACCTCCCGACCCCATCTAATGAATGACAGGGTCGGGAGTGCGAACCCGTCGGCACGCTCCTGTGAGCGTGAGCCCCCCCACCACGACAAGGTGGGTCCTTGGGGGGGAACCTAACCTAACCTAACCTAACCTAACATTTTTTTTTATTTTTTTTTTTTATTATAAATCGATAATGCCCCAGAGTCTGCTGTTGCATTGCGTCCGGGGCATTACCATCGTATATTTATATATAATTTACATTATATATAAATATACGATGGTAATCGATGGTATCGATGGTAGGAAATATATACGTTAGCTGCTGTTGCTGTGGCTGCCGCTGCTGCTGCAGTGGCTGCTGTGGCCGCTGTTTCTGCTGCTGTGGCTGCCTCTTTGACTTCTGGGCTACCTCTCTCGGCTCATCGGCCTCCGAGGTGTCCACAGTCATTTGGGACAGTGCTTCCATCTGAGAGTGCAGGTCAGCCTTGATGTCCGCCAGGGCATCACGAACAGTTGTTTCAGCACCAACCGACCGCTCACTGGCAATTGCCCCGATTTGTTTTTGCAACTCAGCGTATTGCTCCTGTTGGGTCTGCTTCAACTCCTTCAGCGTCTCCAGGATCTGGCCTTGAAGTTTAAGCTGTTGCTGTTGCTGTTGCTGATGTGCCTGCTGTAGTTGTATGCGGGCGCGTTCAGCCGTCTTGCACCCCTTCCCAAGGACCTTGGCCAAGCGAACGATTTCGCGAACGCAGCAGTTGAGGGACCTGATACCAGTTTTAACATCAAGTTTGGTGTTGGATGCACCCTCAACTGCTTTGTCGAGACTCACGACAAGCTGCAGACTATTTTCCAATGTCGCTGAGAATATTTCTTCAGCCTTCTCACGGCCGTCGTTCCACTTTCGTCCGTGGGTTTGGAACCGCTGGAGGAAGCGACTCTGGTAGTTTGAGTGGTTTTCTTTCCACTCCCCAGATTGACGGCCGGAGACCCGCTTTCCATCACTTCACCGGTTGATGGCCCGGTTTTTGCTCCTTTAGCGGAGAGCGTCCCGCACGAAGGGTTAACCATATCTCGTCCCACGAGCATCTAGGGAAGTAAACGGTCCACCGCGGCAGAGCCCCGATTGCCGCGGTAAGGCTGCATACTGTGAGGGGCGCCAGTTCCCACAGGGTCCTCGTGGACGTGTACCTACCTCCGCGCCAAGAGACCCCCGTGACGAGTTAGGGGTTAGGGAGCCTGTTTTTCAATGGAGAAAGGCGTGCTCAGGCCTCCTGACCCCAGTCAACCAAGCCCAGGGCCAGGTCGATGTAGCTCCAAGGGTATAACCCCTGGTGGTAAGCTTGTCCGCGACCGCTTATTCGTCTATCCCCGAAAGGGTGTGGCTTATTTCGCGGCTCACCTGCATATCTGCAGGCAGTGCCCCTATCCGCAACCTGGGGACGCGCCCGGTGGCATGCTCAAGCCTCCCCAAAAGGCCGGGGACCTAACCTAACCTAACCTAACCTAACCTCAATTAACCTCCAATTAATCTCAATTAAACCTCACTTAACCTCCAGTTAACCCCCAATTAAACCCTAATTATCCTCAATTAGGTAATTGCTTAATTG
>JAIPRM010014909.1:0-10459 GCA_025469315.1 Stegophylla sp. TES_Ste_2020
AGAGGTTATTGTTTGAATTTCTCAATTCTTCAATTTTTTTTTTTGGAAAAAACTACCCAAAATTTGACAAAAACGACTCGGAAACCATCATTTTTTGATCCAAATTTTATGAAAATTTAAACTTAGATAGGAAATTCTATAAAAAAGATTTTAGCACAAGAAAATTTTGAAAATGTGAAAAAAAAATTTGGACATTTTTTGAAAATTTTTATTTTTTTTTATTATTAACTTTCTTCGTTCAGAATCGTTTTCCTGAAGAAATGATTTATCGTTTCTTTAAAATTGAATACGCCCGTCAAGAGAATACCACCCGTCGTTCGAAGTACACCCATCGTGCGAAGTATGTCCGGCTTTTTTTTTTATTTATTTATTAAAATTATATTGTTGTAAAATATTACAAAATAATACCTACCGAAATATTATTTAATATGTTAATTCAAATTAAATAAATATTTTATTTATTTGATTGTCATATAGATTTATGAATTTCAATAAATGACATAAAATTATGATGCATTTTGTAATATTTACAAAAAACAAACCTAAATAACGTAAGAAATAAAATACTTTTTATGCGAGTTTATTATTAAATTAGTTGAAAATCCGCCACTTCTCGTGTATTAAGTAAGAAATTATACTTAATGTAAAAAATGTTTGTTCATTTCGATTGTAATGTTCTTTTTGAAATTATATCCTTCTTCTCATTGATAATAATTATAATGATAAAAAACGTTCTTAAATCTTTATGTTTACTTTATTTTACACTATAACGTAGTCGATTAGATGCGCACAAGGACACCTGTAAGATCTACACTCTGTACCGAAAAATTTTTGGATGAAGTTACTCAAGTATGAGTTTCGGCAAAACGGGATTTAGCAAAAAAAAAAAATAAAAAAGGATTCATCGAAAAGGGATTCGGCAAAAATGGGTCAAAACGGGTTTCGGCGAACCGACCATAAACCCAAATCCCATCACTTCGCAGATTGTTTACCGATCAGCGTCCCTAACCTAGCAGGTAAAAGTACGTACGAGTATTGAACAATTCGAATTCGTTAAAATCCACACGTCGGAAAAGTGTGCTGCAAACGTAAATGCTGAACGCGCGTGATGGCAAACACACGTGAGTGAGAGTGGGCTGGTCGGTTAGGTTTTTTTTCTTTTTGTCGATGAGAAGTTCTACAGGGGATAACTTGTTTTCGTTTTACGAAAATTCGGCTCGAATATAACGCTGAAGAGTCTTCCAAAAAAAAAAAATTTCAAATCAACTTTTTTTTTTTACTTCATTGAGACAATATAATTTATACGTAAGACATACAACTTAAAGTTATTTAATAGGTTATACGTATCGATGTTTTATGGTAGTAAAAATGTGTATTAAATTGATTACTATTTTTTTTCTTTTATATAGTACCTACGTACATAAAAATGTATCCGTTACGTGATTTCTTCGAAATAAGTTTTACTATTTATTACGTATGTTATTTCGTTCGATTCACCCCGACTGCAAAACAAACTTTTTAATAAATTTAATTTTAAATGATTAAAAAATTCGTTAACTCAATCTACCTACTCCAAGCCAAAGAAAAAAAAAAAAGTGTTTAAACGATTGTGTTTCATAATATATTACGTAGGTAATTATACATTAAATTTTAATGCACTTATATTAGGGTCACCATACGTCCTGTTTTATACAGGATTGTCCTTTATTTCGGCTCTGTGTCCTGTTGTAGTCCTGTAATTTCAAGTCTGTCCCAAATTGATCCCGTTTTTTGACTTACTATCGATTTAAAATTTTTGAAATTTTTAAAATTAAATTATTGAATAAAATAATGTAAGAATCTAGAAATGTTTTGGATACTATTAGATCAATTATAATTGTAAAATGATTATACAAGTTTTTTTTAGAAAGTAAATTATACCAATATGCATGAATAAAGGATTTGAAGAAATTTTAAAAAGTATCAATTTAGTTTCATTATGTTATTTTATGTTTTTCAAAATGTATATATACGTATATATATGTGTGTGTGTGTAATAAATACTTGTTTATTCAAAAATGTTATGAAAAATATTTTTGTCCTGTATTTGATTTTCTTAAATATGGTCACCCTAAATTATATGCCAGTGGCCCAGATGCCAAGGATTCAATAAAAATATATATTTTGTATGTGTGTATAATGTAACATATCGTCGAACCGTAATGAATGCGTCCGAAATTGGCAATATTGTAGTGTTATAGAATGTTGTGCCCATACAACTCACTGGCGCCAATTTTTCAAAAAAATTTATACTCAACCAATGAGTTTTTCCTTCTGCGTGTAATTGTTGTCTCGTGCGGTATGCAGCCGCCGCAGGTACTCGTTAAATCAGTATACTGTTAGGTCGCCGTAATTCCCACAATGCTCGGAAACGCTCTTAGTCGAAAAGCAAACATCGCGCTATTGTCATCGAAATATTCATTTAAAGGTTCGGGAAATAAAATATATATATATATATATATATTTACTGGCGGGACGTTTTAACGTGAAGTCAATTGTTACGGCGTTACAATAATACATTAATATGGTCGGCGGACTAGACGGGTATAGTACAGAATAACGTCGCAGAGAAAAAAAAAAAACAATAGGTACCTATTGTACGGTCATTGATGTATTTTGTTCGTGTATACGTGTACATTCAATTATTACTCCCAGTGGCGGCGGCTCGTTGGATTTGCAAAAAAGTAGTGCACAAAAATGTTATGATAAAAACAATTTTTGTTTTTTGCGCATAGTAAAAGTAATGTAAATACTTTTTTATTTATTTTTTAACACATTCGAATTGTGTTATTACTTCGGTACTAGACTTAAGTATACGTGTATTATAATAAGAAAATGGGATTAACATTTATTTTTCACGCTCTTTGACAATATTTTAATTTGGCTTTATGGAGTATATAATTAAATATCTATCGATTTTGATCCCCCTCCCCAAGAATATAATTTATCATTTGAGTTAATCAAAAAATTCTATGCTATTTCACTAATGTAAAAAAAAAGTTCAAAATTACCCAAGCGATATTTGCCCCAAAACACACCTAATATAATATTATATTATGTAACATACACTCTCCAAGTGTAATATAGACACACCATTCGATTGTTCCTACCCATAGGTTTATATACATTATATTATTTACATCATATATTATGTTGTATGTTGTATTGGGCATATTTTATATTTTATCTTTTTTTGATAAATTTTCAACACACGTGATATTATTATGTTATAGTATTCCTCCTCTATGCCTAACCGTACTACATTTTATAATAATACGTTTATACGCAGGATATCCGTGTTTTGGTCAAACAAAAGGATGTATGAAATTGTTATCTACAATTTTTTATGAAAAAATATTTGGTGAGCAAGGGAACCTAGCAAAAATTGATTCATACACTTATCCATAACGCTCTATAACATTAAATGTTCATGACTATAAAATGTTGACCAACAAAACATGTAAATATTTAAACCATGTAAAAAAATGATTTTCTTACAAATACTATTGGTTAAACTAGCAGTCACCGTTTAAGAAATTAAAAAAATAAGTTCTAAGTTTTAAAGTTTTTACTAAATAGGAAAATATCAAAAATGCAACTCAATATGAACAAGAATGTGAGAAATTCAGTTAGCCTTAAATTATAAATTATTAATTAGATCCGATATCATGCCCAAGCAGTATAATGATTTGAATCTAGAAAAAAGCCGATGAGTTCAGTCCTGAAAACTCTATTTTTCAACTTTCCTAAGATAACTATACATTTTTTTGGTATCTCATTAGCAGAGCTCAGATTTTATACAATTTGCTAATTATTATAGTATACCAGGGACTTCAAATATGAAATTTTATAATGCTATTTTTTGCATATTTAAAGAATTTTAGGTTTTTAGTTAGTTTAAGTTTAGTTTTATATTTTTAGGGCATATTATAGCACTTATTTTAAGTTTTTTTTTTTAGCGCTATAAAATCCGAGCCCTGCAGTCATTAGAAAGGGAACTCATTGTCAAAGAGATACACTATGTGCAATTTTAAAATTTAAAAAAAAAAAAATGGACAATTTACTTGGCAAGCGGTTTTTACGTGATAAAAATGTGTGTGTGTGTGTGTGTGGAGTTAGCAGAAAATTGATAAAATAAAAAAAAAGTTATTGACTGGAAACCACGCTGACGGTAGAATTCCGCTAGTAGTACATACATCACGCACATCCGATGACAACGCGTAATGAAATATTCTCGTCTCTGGAAACGAACACGGACTTTAATAACAATTAATGGCGCTCGAGCACGCGCGCGTGGCGCATACAGCTCGCGTCTCTTGTATCTCGCGCGGAGAGATGTGGTCGGATAAAAAAGAGGGGACGGAGTGAAAAAACATAGAAATAAATTGCAAATAAATAACAATTAAAAAAAAAGAAAAAATGATCTCTCTCATAATACGTGCGCGCGTAATCAATACATTTTGCTCGTGTGCTGTTAGAGTTTTCTGCTTTTTCTTCATCATCTCCGTCGTCGTCGTCGTTTTAATTACTCCGTTTTTTTTTTCACTTTTTTTGCCCCGCACGTGTTGCCCCCGACTCTACTACGCTACCGACGACGTTCGAGTGCGCGACACACACGTGTATGACGAGCATTGTTTTTGTCGCGGTGTTAAGGAGGCGGCGATGGGCGGACGACGACGGACGGCGCGACAGTCTCATCGGTGTCGTTATGAATCGACAAAACGGGCGATTCATTCATAGAGCCAACAACAACTGTGTTTACGCACGCAGCGCTCGTACACGGCGCCGGCGTTCGGCGAACGTGTATCATATCATTTACTGTTATTACTATTATTATTATTATTATTATTATTATTACTATTGTTCTTTCGCGGAACCTTCGCCGTCGCCGCAGCCGTCGTTGTAATAGCTGTCGGTCGCGGTAGACGCGGCCGCCACAAGCGAGAACAAAGAGGTTGGAAAAAACAAAATAAAAAATATTAACTTCTTTGGACTTTCCGACTCATCCCTTAATCCCTCGCCGCCGCCGTGAATTTCTACGCAATAATAATTATTATAAATTTGTTAAAAATTTGATTGTTAATTCTATGTTATAAGTTATTGTATAAAGTATATTAATTGTAATCACAAATGTTTGTAAAATTCGATGTTTTAAGATATTGAATAATGTATATTAATTGTTAACTCAAATGTTTATATTCAAAAAGGGCCCAACCCGTATAATTAATTAAAATTAAAATTAACGATATGCCTTTTCACTTTTAATTTTTTAAACCCACGGAATACTTAAATGCAATGTTAATAAGGCGATTCGATCCGATAACGTACGGTCGTCTCCATCTATCAAACGTTCTATATATCAGTGTTTCCCAACCTTTTTACGATGATGACCCATACATTTAAATTTATTTATATATTAATAAATAAAAAATATATTAAAAAAATAAAAATAAACTATAAACATATAAATTTATTTATTTTATGTTTACTAGACGACCTATTTTCTAAAAAAAATCTAGTGCACAATACTAAAGTAATTTTAATGATAATTTGTTTATAAGCAATTTTATTATTTAATATGGGTGAAAAAATGTATTACAGAACGCTGAATACCTATTGTTGTTAATTACAAATAATATTAAAAATAATCTTTTAATTAAAATAATAATAATTCAGAATTAACTATAAATAAATACAAGCTGACAAAGTATTAAATATAATGATATAATTAGTGTTATTGCTCGTAGTAGTAGTAGTAATAGCAGTACAAAACTAGCAAAACTAATTTGCAGTATTACATTAAAAAATAACTTTTCCTTACAACTATTTTAAATTTATTGTTCTTAATTTTTGTATGTTTAGTCATTTTTATTTTTTTTATTTGTTTAGATATTTTCTCCTTATTATATTCCTTTTTTATTAATGAGTGGGACCCATTAAAAATATTTAGCGACCCAATTTTGGGTCTCGACCCATAGATTGGCAAACGCTGCTATATATTATAAAGAAATGTATTTCCAGATTTTGTGGCTCAGGTCTCATACATTTTGACGTCCTCGTGTCTGCAATAAAAGTCCTGTGCAAGATTATTGAGTATTGGGTATTGTTCGATCTTTGAGTGGGATACTATTGGTGTGTATTTAACTTTAATGAAATGATAAATAATTTCTTCAATAAAATGATTCAGTTGAATATTACGCATAATATTTTTATAGTTTTATATTGAGTACTTTTAAGAATTGTTATTGAATATCAGAACAATTATAATACATAATATTTCATTATTCGTGTTATTGATCTAATTGTGTAATATGGTAAATATATTAGTATGTTACGTATGAAATTTATTTAAGATGAAAAAAATCTACTATTATTTGGATTAACTGAAATTTGAGCCATGTTTATAAATTCAAACAGTTGTCAAAAATTATTCACGGATCTAATTTTCATGAAAATTATACACCACGAAAAAAAATACGTAAGGAATATTTGAGTGAAATAACATTTCTACGCAGATAAAATGTTTTATGAGGTTCTAATTAAAAAATATATATATTTCACGTAAAAATTAACAGTTTTAAACAAATTCTAACTTGAAATGGTTATAAAAAAAGTGTATAAAAAATTACTTAAAATGTTTCATCACTACTAGTTATACTAAAGATTATGTTTGTATGAAATTTGTAGATCTTAATACCACAAGATGAAAATTGTATGAAATAAAAACACTTATAAAGAACTTGAATTTTTCAACACATTCAATCTTCTACACTGGGCTCAAAATGGGTCGAATAATTATAGAATTTTTATAAATTATGCATGCGACTGATAACAATCAGTCAACATCAACATATCACATCAACTATAAAGTTGATGCGATAGTTTGTTTCTAGTTTATAATAATATTTTTCGATATTATAATAATTTCAAATATGAAATATTTTACATTCTTGCGAACGCGTTATTTTTATATTCAAGTGGTCTCCGTCCGTTTCATTGAGAAGAACGCGATTATGGATTGCATTTCACGACGTGTATAATAATTCTCGAAATCGTATGTTTTTTATATTCCGACGGGATAACGCCAGCGTAATAAAACGTTAAAAAAAAAAAAAATAATAATAATGATAATAATAATAAACTATTACATCACATTTTTACTTCGACGCGACGATAACGCGTAAGCTGGTGCGAAGCTGCAGACGCGTGTATCTACAGGTTATGTTATATCAGTACTGATCGATATAATAATAGTTATGTAAAACAGTCGGTGTAAATCATAATAATTAGTACAAAAGACCGACGATAAAACGAGGGTGGAAATCGTTTCTTTTCGAATACAAACGCAGACCGTAACCGCATTATTATTTATCGCAGGAATAATATATTATTATATCGTCGCATTCCAGTTTAAATAAAATAATTGTAATGGTCAAACATTAACGTTTTTTATACCTCTTTTTCTACTCTCATATTGCCAGCGAATTAATGACTGTGTGTGTTATATTATTATTATTATTATTATTGTGTTATGCGTGCCTACGTGTAGTATGTGCGTTATATAAATGCATATTTTAGATAGTGTTTTTACAATGATGTTTTTTTTTTTTTTTCTACGTACAATTTTTCGTATGGAAATACTTGTTCAAAAGTTTCGATCAGCAACTTTTTGAAACCGGATTGTCCTGTAGATGGTACTTAAGAGAGGTCATTTTTTGAATTTCTCAATTCTTCAATTTTTTTGGAAAAAACTACCCAAAATTTGACAAAAACGACTCGGAAACCATAATTTTTTGATCCGAACTATATGAAAATTTAAACATAGATAGAAAATAACATAAGAAAGATTTTGGAAATGTGAAAAAAAAATTTTGGACATTTTTCCAACACTTTTTTTTTCTACTTTATTTTTTATATTATTAACTTTCTTCGTTCAGAATCGTTTTATTGAAGAAATGATTTATCGTTTCTTTAAAATTCAATACACCCGTCTAGAGAATCCCACCCGACGTGCGAAGTACACACTTTTTTTTGACTACGACTCGTACGTTTCTTGAAAATGTCATGTAATAATACAATATGCGGTGTTAAACAATGTATAGGCACATGAACACATTATTATAATCGAGTGTGTTGACGAGTGTCGTACGTCGTTTTCTCGTTTAAAAAAAAAAAAAAAACTACAACTTGGGCGAAAACCTAGATATTTTTGGGGTAGTTTTAAACTGTAATATATTATTGTCTGACTAGAAGGAATTTTTTTTAAATATAAATATACTTTTTCATACGGAAATACTTGTCCAAAAATTTCAACCTGCAACTTTTGTGAATTATAATTCGCCTCTGGACGGTGAGTTTGGGGGTAATTTTTCGAAATTCTCAATATTTTTATCAAAATTTGCCGAAAAATACCCCGAAAAATTACAAAATCTTCTTTTAATGTAAACTTAAGAAAATTTAGATAATTAGACAAACAATAATATGATAAATGTTTTGGTATAAGAAAATTTTGAATATGTGAAAAAAGCATTTTAGACATTTTTTTTCTGACACTGTTTTTGTCGTCAAATTTTTTTTTCCTATTTTCAGTTAACAGTGGGATATGAAACCGGTGGAGTACAATATATATATATATATATATTTTTGTTATATTTATAAACTATACTTTACTAATATTATAAGTCTGGCTACGCTTATGTTCAGCAAATTATATACTTTTATCGTTTATTCAATGGTCACGTGGGTGAAAGCTATATCCCATGACGGATCAATATTATAATAAATGGTTTCTATTATTTTTGAACAGCGATATCCGCAAATTAAAAGGACTGAGAGGAGTTATAAACTGATGGCACGTCATCAATGCAATTTAATCTCGGATTTTATTTGTGCAGAGTTCAAACCCATCGAGTACTATACCCATCTTATCAAAACCATGATGTTTGAAATGAAATTTTTAGCAATTCCGATTTTTTTTTTTTTTTACAAACCATTATACCAGGGTGGCCAACTATTCAGTTTAGAAAATTGGGACTTTTTATTGGATAAAATTATCTTTTTTTTTTTTGCTCACTGCAACAGTTTTTAATTAACGTTATGTGTGGTTTTTTACTGCACTTATATCATGTATCAATCAAATTTTCAAATTAAATATTTCAATACTATGAATAAATATTTATTAAGTAATAACAAACACACATTTAAATATTTTTACTTTTTTACACTAATTAAAATCCGTTCCCTAATTATAAATTATTTATTTTTCCAATTGTCTTTTCTTGGCTCTTCACGGAATTCCAAAATTAATATATTTTTTTCGAAATTTACAAAATCAGCTAAAATAATAACTGTAATAATAAATAATATATTATAATAAATTGGTAATTGTTTTTTTATGTCCCGGGATAAAGGTGTCCCGTGTAAAATTTGATCGGGACGCGGGAAAAAAACATAAAAATCTTGAATGTCCCGCTAAAATCGGGACAGTTGGCAACCCTGAATTATACCGAAAAATACTATAGTAAAGCAAAAATTCAACAATAACTCAATTCAATGCGTAGAATAGAAAAAAAAAATTAACTCTGAAATTGCATTCAAGAGTTAAATTAAAACAAATATATTATGTACTTTACCAATTCGTAAGTTTTACAATACTATAGATAAACAAAATTTTTTCGTATAGCAGTATAATTATATACATTGATTCGAGACGAAATTGTATAAATTATACGAAATGACAGTGTTCAATAAATAAAATTCACCTTATTATATGAAGAAAAAAAGAAGTTAAATACAGTAAATTTTCATTACACTGGCGCATTCGAGTTTGATCACATGTATTGAGGTCAATTACAGGTAGTATCCTAATGGAGCCGCGTAATATTTTATATAATATATTAATTTACTTTACATTTTTTTGTCTAATAAATAAAGGGGGGGGGAAAAATTAACAAATAAAAAAAATGTTGGAAAAATTCCCAGTTTTTTTTTTTGCAAAAATTATGGTTTCCGAGTATTTTTTGTCAAATTTTGGGTAGTTTTTTTCCAAAAAAAAAAAATAAAAAAATTAAAATTGAGAAATTCAAGATAAAAAAGCCGTACATACTTCGCACGATGGGTGTACTTTGCACGACGGGTGGTATTTTCTTGACGGGCGTATTAAATTTTAAAGAAACGATAAATTATTTCTTCAGTAAAACGATTCCGAACGAAGAAAGTTAATAATATAAGAAAAAAAATATGTTCGAAAAATGTCCAAAATTTTTTTTTACATTTTCTAAATTTTCTTGCGCTAAAATCTTTTTTATAGGATTTTCTATCTATGTTTAAATTTTCATAAAATTCGGATCAAAAAATGATGGTTTTCGAGTCGTTTTTGTCAAATTTTGGGTAGTTTTTTCCAAAAAAAAAATTGAAGAAT
>JAIPRM010014910.1:0-10459 GCA_025469315.1 Stegophylla sp. TES_Ste_2020
TTGTTAAAATCTGTTTGTAAATCTAAAGCATCTTGATCAGTTTTTATTATTTTGAGAAGTTTAGTATCATCAGCAAATAAAAAAATTTCAGATTTTATTATGACATTAGGCAAGTCATTTATAAAAAATATTAAAAAGGAGGGTTGATAAGTGGATCGATCGCCTTGGGGAACACCAGACGGTACATTAAATTTGGGAGAATGGAAATTTAGATGTTTAACAATTTGAGAACGACCTGATAGAAAGGAGCGAAACCAAGAAAGCAAAGGATTAGAAAAAAAATATATATATATATATATATCGGTAGTGCGCGTCAAATTCGAATTTTATTTCATTTTTTTCCTTTTTTATTTATTTTCGACCGGGGAAAACTCTCGTGCGACGACGAGAAATAATAATATTATTATGTTCTCGCAATGCGACCGAAGAATTAGAAAAATTATATATCGTTCCGAGAACACGAGCCGACCGAGCGTTTGATCTCTCCCCCGCCCTCCCCCCCAACTACCCCTCGTATAGATCACGCGCTCGTGATCCATCGATCCATCGATCCGCGTTCGACATCGGTGCACGCGGCACAACGACATCGCGAATACATACGTTATTTTACGTTTGCCGTTTAAAATTTTCAGTTTTTTTTTTTTCAAAATATTATTATTGACCTGTTGAAGCCATAGGCGTTCTTCGCCGTCTGTAATAAATTAATGAAAAAAATATAATACATATATATAATGCTAAATACAGTAGGTATTCTTTTTTTTTTTTTGAAAATTATTTCTATAGCACTGCGCTACTACAATAACGTTTTGTTATTATTATTTTTAGGACCCAAATTTGAAAATTTGAAATTTTACACTACAGTTTTAGATAAAAAAAAAAAAAAAAATTCAAAATAACCATTTTGTGAATCTGATTTTTAGAAAAATATTAGTGTTTCAATTGATCTAATAAAGGGGTTAATCCGTTTTTTTATTTTACGAATAATTTAATAATATTGTTAAATTATTCATAACGTCACTAATTTATGTCATAATATTACCATAATTTTGACGTGTTTAACACATATTATTAAATTATTCGCAAATTTGGATTAACCTTTATTGGATACTTGAGACGCAATATTTTTTTCCTGAAATTCAGATTTACAAATCGGATTCTTTTTTGAATTTTTTCTAAAACTCTAGTGTAAAATTTCAAATTTGAAAATTCGAGTCGCTCAAAAAAAAAAAAAGTTAAGTTAAAAATCATTAACGGAACAAAAGTTATTGCATTCGTCAAATCACTCTGTATATGAGGCGTCTAGTTTCAAAACCAGCTAAAAGATCATTTTTTTTAATTTTCCAAATATTCACATTGTATTACATACAGTTGATAAAAATATTGAACATCAAACAAGGCTATAATCGATATTAAATGAGGACAGAAAATAATGGTCAGTATCAAAACCAGCCATCTAACGATGTTTATTTCAAATCAAGCCATGATAATTAAACACGTGTTTTTGTTTGCCCTAGTAATAGTACTGAAATTTTTTTTTTTCAGTTTTCATGAAATCAAGTATTAACTATAATTATTAAGTTCTATTTGATTATTGGTTTTTACTATTAGGTAATTAATATACATAAAATTCAAAATGTTTTTTGTTTTTGTAAAAATTTTCCAGTGTTTGTTTCGAAATCACCTATCTCGTAAGATATTATTCAATTTCAAAACCAGCCGACAAAAATTAAATTGTTGTCGGTTTCAAAAACAGCCATAATACTATGCTCGACAATTCAGAACAAATTTCAAAAATATAAAAATACTTATTTAACTCTTGTAATAATATTTTTACAAAATGTACTTTCGCATACAATATAATAATATGCGTGTACCATTTCAAAGCTTCGATTTCACATTCATTACGAAAATAATATTATAGACCAAGTGTTTTACGTTATTTTCGTTTCTGAAAAATTTCGAAAAAAAAACGCTTACATTACAGCTGCTTTTCGAAATTAGACGCCTCATATAATCTCAGTGTGTGTGCGCGTATGACGCCGACCGGACCATCAAGTACGGGAAGGGGGGTGGGGACTGCATTCCGGGGCGCAATTAAGACGTCATCGGTGTGTCGGCGTTCGGGAAAAGCGAATAACAAAAAATATTATACTACCGGCGGCGGTTAATAATAAACTCATCGGACCGACCGGCGGCGGCGGCAAAATTAATAAAAAAAAAAAATAATAATAATAAATAAATAAACAATATCATAGCGACGCGTGTGTACGCGTAATAATATTCGAGATAATTATTATCATTGTGGAGAGACGGAAGAGGAAAAAATTGAAAAGAAAAACCGACGACAGCGCTTGTAAATCTATATATTAAATTTATTAGTGTTATTATACAATAATTATTGCTGCTGCGACACCAGACACGTAAGTATACGGATACTCGAGAGTAATGCGGTTTTTCGAGTGGCCAAATCGGGTACCGGCATTTAATAGAGTCGGTTTTTGATAAATGATCCCTTGTCGGACGCCGCCGCCGCCGCCGATTAATGAAATTGTCGTCGTCGTCGCCATCGCCGCGGAATCCAGTCGCAAGTACACGAGAAATGAAATGAAATGAAAAAAAAAAAACAAATATCGAATAAAAAAAAATCGAAATAAAATCGTTGTACGACTACTGATGTACGTAATAATTTAATATTGCAGTCGGCTATCCAGAGCCGGTCGGTCGAGACGCGACGTTTTTTTATTTCCCCCCCCCCACCGGAGGAACATTTCGGAATTATTTTGGTTCTTCACTACCCCCCTCCCCCGCCCCCCGTTACGGTGCTATTGTTACACACCAACCCGTGGCCTAAACGAAGCAATGAAATGGAATACGCTTAGAGTGACCTATTTCAAAAGAATCAAATTACCGTATTAAAATATTGTATCTCTTGCTCAATCGGATTGGCGGTATACAGTACCTTCCCCTGGCCGATAAGAAAATTCGAAAAATCGAATTGTAGTGATACCAACATTGAAAATCAAAAGTTGCAACAATAAGATTCAAAAAATCCCGCTGCTCAGACTACCAAATTATTACCGGGTGGTTATTATCGTCTGGGGGGCGATTATCAAGCCGAAATGTCCCCGCTTTGCACAACAAGCCGAGGGATATTTTTGATATTCGGAGCGAAGCGGAGTCGACCAAACACCCGGTGAACTGACCTACGCCATGATAACATGTTACTTTAACTACCTCATCAGGATTGTCCATATCACTGATAAACTTATATGATAAGGTTATTTTATGATAAGTCAGCCATACTTTAGGAACAGGGTATGCCTTACTTTAGGAACAAAATTCCTTTTACCGCTTTTCTAATAATTTTGCTGTTGGTGTTGACGAAAATTCGAGGTGTGATAAGACCATTCTTATCAGCTGGGGGAAGTACTATACCCATCCCCAATCGGATCGCTAATAGGAACTGTTATCATACTTTAAAAGCAATGTTATTGTTGTTGTATATCTGCTTTTGTATAATAATATAGTAGGTAAAGTGGTAAGTAAATATTTCATAGATTTTCCGGGCCGGAGAAATTTCCGGCAAAGAACGGAATAGAAAAACGCGAACAGCGATCACGGTCTAGTGGGGCTGTGCACGAGACAAAAGAAGAGAAGAAGAAACGGCCGGCGGCGGCGTATTATGGACACGGACACGAGCGCATGCGCGTTCGTATGGTGGTACTGTGACCAAAGGAAAGATTTTGCAAAAAAAAAAAAAATAGAAAAAGAAAAAGGACATACCATAAAACGTTAGCCAGTAAATCATTCTTTTACGACTCGTGTGTGTGTGTATGTGTGTGTGTGTGTGTGTGTGTGTGAGTGAACGAGGATTGAAAATCCGTACAGACGACATTCCGTTTGCGATATAATATATTGGTCGTGCTCTGATCCGCGATAGGGGGGTGGGAGGGGGGGGGCGTAGAAAGAAAGAAAACAAAATGTCGTTATAATCGGTCGTATTAAATAATATATATAACATAGGTATAAGTATTATAAATACGATAATAACACGCGGAATCGAAAATATAATTGGCCGCACGGGATCTACAGGGTGATTCGTTATAACGTGCTCGTCTATTTTTTTGCCTCTAAAAGTGGAAAAATTAAAACTCTTTTAGTGTTTTTACAATGATGTTTATTATTATTATTATTTTTTTTTTTCTGTGTACAACTTTTCGTATGGAAATACTTGTACAAAAGTTTTGATCAGTATTTTTTTGAAATCAGATTTACCTCTAGATTGTACATTAGAGAGGTCATTTTTTGAATTTCTCAATTCTTCAATTTTTTTTTTTGAAGAAACTACCCAAAATATGACAAAAACGACTCGAAAACCATCGTTTTTTGATCCGAACACTATATGAAAATTTAAACATGGATAGAAAATAATATTATAAAAAAGCCGGACATACTTCGCACGACGGATGGGATTCTCTTGACGGGTGTGTTGAATTTTTGAACAAACGATAAATCAGTTCTTCAATAAAACGATTCTGAAACGAAGAAAATTAATAATATACAAAATAAATGTTAGAAAAACGTGCAAAATTTTTTTTTCACATTTTCAAAATTTTCTTGCGCCAAAATCTTTCTTATATGATTTTCTATCTATGTTGTAATTTTCATATAGTTCGGATCAAAAGAGTGACGGTGTTTCCGAGTCGTTTTTGTCAAAAAAAAAAAAAATTAAAAATTGAGAAATTCAAAAAATTACGAACATCATTGTAAAAACACTAGCTTCTTCACTTCGTTCAGAATCTAAAAAAGAACCCCAACTACAATCAATATTTTCTACAAGGTTTTCTTACCCCTACACACACACCACTCTCATAAAAATTTAAACGTATATACTACATATATATATATATAGGTATGCGTTTCCCTATATGTATAGCTAAATCGACATACTAAAAACAAATAGCCCGAAACGCCTGCAAAGGTTAGGGGAGGGCAGGGGTGGGTGGTTATCGCGTAGTCGGCCTGGCCCAGGTCCAGATATCCACCTCGTCGTCTATACACAATAATAATAATAATAATATTATAAGTGCGTGTACACACACACACACACACACACACGTCGTTTCCTCTCATATATGAGTACAATACATATATATTTATATGCGTTTTTATCGTTTTATGCACACACACACACACACACGTCAACGTATGAAACTTTCCTAAGGCGTTATCGTTCACACACACACACACATAACCCATAACACAGCCATAAACGGGAATTTATAATCTCATTTTGACGCTCAGTACCGGTCTCCCCCGCACATCACGCGCGCGCGTGTGTGTGTGTTATTATCCGGACCGTTTCTCTCGCCCCCCCCCCTACTACAGCTATTATACTATTATATATTACACTATATATAGTGTCTCCACCACCGCCACCGCCGCGTTGACAAACGTGTCTGTTCGCCATAAACGCCCCCCCCCCCAACTACTGACACGAATGTCGGGGAAACGCCCCCTCCCCGGCCGATTTTTAGTCGTTAAACTTAACGCGGCGAGGTATCTAAATTCCCGGACGCTCGTCGTAAATATTATCATCGTTAACCGTGTCTCAACCCTCTCCCACCTGCCCCTCCCCGAAAATAATGTTCACGTCCATCGCCCACCCCTCGTTGTTTTCCTATATATCCTTTTCTTTTCATATTTTTTACGACTGACTCCGTAGGCCGTTTCATAATAATAATAATAATAATAATAATAATAATAATACGATTTATCGCGTGTATACCGTTTTTCATAATAAACACGTACGTACCGTATCACACGGAGAGAACGTACCTATTTATAGCGAACAGAAGCTATAATAATAATAATAATAATAATAATAGTGTCGTAATAGTTCGCGTTATTTTCATCGTACAACAGCGATTCTGATATTGCAGCAGCAGCAGCAACAGCCCCTCTCGAAACGATTATTATTATTTATCGCGTTCGCCGTGTATAATAATAATAATAATAATATATTATATTGTATATTTTATCGGTATTGGCTTTGGTGTCCGCTTCCCTACGCTCACTACGCGTACCGTCGACGACGAGGATAAACAACAACAAAATATCGCTGCTTCAGTGGACGCCGATCTGCACACCGCGATGTGGCGAACGGGTCGGGCGGGGAAAACCCGTCTGTCTAAATCAGTGGTTCCCAATCTTTTCTATTCTACGCCTCCTAAATGTAGTTTCGAAAAATCTCGCACCCCCCCCTCCCCCCATCACTTATAGACGACAAAAAAATTATCGCTTTTTCTGGTATACTTTACAAAATATAAACTATACAATATTAGCAAATGCCAATTTTTTTTTATCGATAATAATAATTATTATAAAGTATAAATAACAGTTAATAATATAATGTAATGTAATTAATCAATGAATGTGAATAAATATACCAGTAAAAAATAAATCAAAAATAATAATAATAAGATTTTAAAAGATTTTGAATAATTTTAAAAGAATAAAGATTTAAAAAAAAACAAAATGAAATTTCATAAAAATAATAGAAGAAGAATTAGTATTAACACATATTGTAATATATTATACAATGCAATTTTGAAATATTTTCAGTTTTCACAGTAAAATTTGATGCTTTATAAGAGATCATTTTGGCATTTTCGCATACTTTGTACATTTTCAGAGTTGCTGATCCATACGAAAAGTTGTACGCAGAAAAAAAAAATAAATAAATAAACATCGTTGTAAAAACACTAGCTTCTTCATTTCGTTCAGAATCAAAAAAAATATCGATTCCATCATGCCACCTCGCCCCGCCCGCGTACGAATACAAACGACAATGCGAATAAAAAAATAAAAAGGAATGAAAAAAAAACTGCTGTATTATAAATGCCACTGTCTACTTCGAACGAATGACTGTTGACTGCTGCAGACGTCCCCCCCCTCCCCCGGACGAGTCAAAAGAAATAATAATAATAATAATAATAATAACGACAACAGCAAGTACAACAATGATGATGGGGACGCGAGCGAACAGGAGAAAGCGCACACACGAGTACGACGACGACGAGGCGGACAGACAACTGCAGGCCGACGACGACAGAAGTAAACACGCGTCAATCATCAATCAATCGCACAACGTTTCGACGAGAATATTCGATTTTACGTGTATTTAAATAATATTATAATATATTATGTATACAGACTTGTCGTTGATTGAATTGCGACGGCCGGAATACAGGGTGTTCGCGTTGAAAAGACCTACACTCGACGTTGTGGTACTCGAATTATTGTATTAGCTGTTTTACACAAAGCATATTATCAGTCAAATAATTAATAATAAATGTTTTGCATATTATTTAAAAACGTTAGGATTTTGTAGTTCGATAAAACTATTAAAAAACACACACACACACACACACACACTTTAAAAAGAACAAAAAATAAAAATAAAAAACGTCTAAGCTATTTTCAATGCAAAATATCAGACGAATTTAATAATATTTTGATTTTATTTTGATCAGTGATCACTTTATTACGGGTATTCTTCACTCCTCGGATCAGATACTCTTGGTGGGTGTGTCGAATTTTAAAGAAACGATAATAATTAATTTCTTCAATAATACGATTGTAATAGTCATTTTCAATACATCCACCGAGAGTATCTGATCCGAGGAGCGAAGAACGACCGTGGTGCAAAGTATGTCCGGCTTTGTTGTCTATACTTTACATATCTTCGGTTTATGTTATATTTTTTTTATCTAACAAGTATAGAAAAGAAAAAAACATTTAATGAGAAAAAAAATGTCGGAAAGTTTTTTTCACACTCTCAAAATGTTCCTACGCCAAAATATTTCTCTTATTATTGTTAACCCATTGTTTAAATTTTCAATAAATTTTGGATCGAAAATCATTGTTTCCTAGTCTTTTTTTATTCAAATTTTGAGTAGTTTTTTCCAAAAGAAAATTGAAAAATTCGAAAAATAACCTCTTTAAAGCACCATTTTGAGGCGCGAAGTCGGTTTCAAAAAGTTGCTGATCGAAACTTTCAAACAAGTAATTCCAAACAAATTTAAATCTTATTTTTATGAACTATTTAATCATACAATTAAAATAAAATTTGAACGTTATTCAAAATTATACTTTTACATTATAAAAAATTCAAGTTGTACATTTCTCGAAAGTGTAAATATTTAAAAAAAAAAAAAAAAAAAAAAAAAAACAGAAAATTCGGAAATGTTGTTCTCAAAATGTTAAATAATTACTAAAAAAATATTATTGTTCATTGTTTTCGTTTGGTTTTTTTCGTTTTTTCATTTATTTATTTATCGTTTTGGTTACATTATCCATTTTGTGTCTCAATCTTGTGTTTTTTAAAACCCTAGAAAATAGGGCGTTTCGAATTCGAAATTTATGAAACGAAAATAAAAATTTCGGCGCTCTCTTCGGGTCCCTCACCCCTTGAAGAGAGACCTCTTTTCGATCTGAGGTGGTCGTCAGTGATCGAAAAGTGATTCGACGGTACTTGTCGACGCGCGAACACTCTGTATACATAGTACATGTACAATAATGGTACGGAGAGAAAATAAAAATAAAAAATAAATAAAAAACTATTAAACGAAATCGTTTCTCGACGTTATGCGCTATGAACGAACGGCAAAGTTTTGACGACCAAAGTGTACTTTTTTTACACCGACCCCAAAGGATTACGTGATGTAATTATCCTTTTTTTTTTTTTTTTCATTTGTCCCCCCCCCCGCTCTCTGTTCCCCAAAACATACGAGTGCTTCATAAAAATTAGAATGTAAATAAAATGAAAAAAAACACACACACACACACACACACAAATCGGAATGTCTGTTGTCGTCGTTATGTGTATGTCTCTGTTTGGAAAAAACGAACCGAAACGAGGACATCTCTTTTTTTTTTCACTTCTTAGGCGAGTCGAAAATAATTTTACATTGTTTCGTTTTCGTTCCCGCCCCCTCCATCCCCCATAGCTAACACTACGCTGACTAACGATCGTCTGTCCACCATTATTCAGTCGTATTTGTGAACGATTTCACATCGCAGACACTCGACAATCGAAATAAAAAACAAAACGTTTGACGAACTGAAGAAGCTAGCGTTTTTACAAATGATGTTTGTTTATTTATTATTTTTTTTTTCTGTGTACAACTTTTCGCATGGAAATACTTGTCCAAAAGTTTCGACCGGCAACTTTTTGAAACCGGATTAGCCTCTAGATGGTACTTTAGAGAGGTCATTTTACGAAATTCTCATTAGTTTTCTTAAAATTCGGGAAAAACTTTCCGGAATTTGACAAAAAAAAGAGTAGGAAATTATTAATTATTTTTCTTTAATACAAACTTTATGAAAAATCAAATATAAACAGAGAGTAATATAAGAAATATATTGAAGCATAGAAAACTTTAAAAAAGTCAAAAGAAAATTTTTGAAAATGTTTTTCTTACATATTCCTTTTCTCGTCGTGTATCATTTTTTTTTTTGCTTTTCGCGGTTTGTAGTGAAATATAAAACTCGCCGCGTAAAAAGTACATTTTTTTTTATTACCACAACAAACTTGATAATTTAAAAGAAAAAATTATCTCAAATAAACAACTGAATCTCCGTTCACAATCGTCTTATTGAATAAACAATTTATGGTTTCTTTAAATTTAAACACATTCACGACAGTATCCCACTCGATGAGCAAAGAATACCCAAGGTGCGAAGTATGCCCTTTTGTCTTTCTTAAAATATATTTTTTTAGTTCAGTTATATCTTAAAATACCAATCAGTTCTGACTAAATTTTTAGCTCACATATTTATTTTTGTATATTTTACATATTTTGTATTTATGCATATTATTTATTTGCAAAACAAGTCAGGCGATTTTTGGCGAGTCCAAAATTCAAAATTATTATAAAAACCGACGCCGATCGCACTAAGGAGAAACAGAAAATCAGCAAAATATTATAAACTCTGTGTTAAATTGAAGATTTTTGTGTTTTTTTGAGTTAACACGTAACACTGTGCGTTTGTAATTTATTTGGTGTTCACCCTGTAGACACAGGGTGGGCGTGAGAAAATAATAAAAAAGCCGTACATACTTCGCACGACGAGTATTCTTCGCATCTCGGGTGTGAAGCTCTAGGTGGGTGTATTAAATTTTAAAGGAACGATAAATTATATCTTCAATAAGACGATTCTGAACGAAAGAAGTTAATAATATGAAAAAAAAAAAAAAAAAATGTTAGAAAAATGTCCAAAATTTTTTTTTCACATTTTCAAAATTTTCTTGCGCCAAAATCTTTCTCATGTTATTTTCTATCTATGTTTAAATTTTCATATAGTTCGAATCGAAAAATGATGGATTCCTAGTCGTTTTTGTAAAATTTTGAGTAGTTTTTTCCATAAAAAAAAAAAAAAAAAAAAAATATATATT
>JAIPRM010014912.1:0-10458 GCA_025469315.1 Stegophylla sp. TES_Ste_2020
ACTAGACCCAATGATTGGATTTGTCTAAACCATGCTCGTCCCAAATGGAATCGACAACCCCAAAGTCGTGTTGTCGGACTCAATTCGTATACAATTATTTTCCTAACTCCGGACTCAATTAGTATATTATTTTTTCCCCGTTCAGGTATAGGGACTCAATTAGTATACATCGGTTTTTATATTTTATTTATTTTTACAAAATTTCACATTAACTTTGCGCGTACATTTAAATTAATTTTTTTTTTTTTTGAAAATAATAATATATTTTTGCTTTTTAAATCATTTAAAACTGAACTAATGATTATTACATATTAGATAAAATCAAAATATTAGAAAAAACACAATATTATTATTATGTACAGTTTATGTTGGCACTCGGCGACGACAATAATGTTTCACAATTTTTTCGTAGTCAAAACAAGAATCCAAAAATAATACTGTGAAGTATGAATTCTAACGTTCTGTTGAATAATGTCATAATGAAAAATACATAACTAAGCAGTAACTATTTCACTTGTTTTAATTTAAAATTTAGTGAAAAGAATATTTTAAACGATTAATTTTTATTGATGTTTAAAACGTGTGTTTTAAACGTTATATACAAAACCAAATTGAATTTTTTTTTTTTTTTTTTTTTTGGGGGACGTTTTAAGCGTGTTTTAAACATAACAACCCTGTATGCATTACAAGTATACTTTTACTTATAATATTTCTCTGGATGTGAAGTATTTTAAATTCTGAGTGGAGCGAAGAAGAAGTTAGTGTTTTAACAATGACGTTTATTACTGGAAATAATTTTTTTTTTTTTTTTTTTTGTACACGTTTTTGCGTAGAAATACTTTTTCAAAAGTTTCGACCAGCAACTTTTTTCAATCAAAATTAGTAGATACTTTTAGAAGTCCAAAATTCACAATAGTTTTTCCAAAATTTGGAAAAACCATCCTTCATCCACTTAGAGAAACCGGCGATACGTCAGAAGTCAATTATTTTTTGATTTTAGATTCTCAGCGGAGCATTTATTTTTATTTTTTTTCTGTAAATATTTTTTTTTTGTATTGGAAATATTCATCCAAACGTTTCAATTTCATATATAATATTATATGAAATTGTTGTTACACAAGACATACATTTCCATATGCCGTTTTGCTATATATTTTATGCCAAGTCAATAAAATAGGTATATAATATGCTTTAAATCCTGGTTACAGCAAATACGATTATGTTATGAGGATATCGAGTTATCTGTTTTCGTTTTCGTTTTTATGTGCTCGTTTTGTTCGAATAAAAAAAAAAAAATATATATATATATATATATATATGTTATTCTGAACCAAGCGTGCAGGTCATCGAGCATTACATTCAAACGATGAGTACCGAAGAAAATTAATTCTCTCTAACTCTGTCTGAGTCATGCGTTCTCTAAAACAGCAGTTCCCGAACTTTTTTCACGCAACGCCCGGAGTTAGAAAATCCCCCTCCCTTAAAATTAATTATAGTTTTATTTCTTTTTAAATTCCTTTTTTTTGGTTCATTTATATTCGAGGCCAAACAAAGCTATCAGCATCGATACAATAATGCCGGTCAGATAAAAAGTAATAAATTATAATATAAAATGTTTATTTATTATTAAGTATGAGTTATATATATATATATACATGAGTAGGTACTTATTTATAAGTATGTAATGACAACAAATTATTTAATTACACACATATATTTATTAATTCGTACAACATTACGATGATGAGACTGGAGAATGAAAATTCACATTGAAACAGTCACTGTTGATTTTTTTATGCCCCTCAATCGCCCCCCTCGGGTAGTTCTAGCGCCCCCGAGGGGGCGATATCGCCCACTTTGGGAACCGCTGCTCTAAAAGATTTAGGAATCGTTGTAGGGGATGCCGGACGGGAAAGAAAGAAGTATATTCAGAGACAAAATAAATTGTCTGTTGCCTTTAAAACAACGTTCGGACGAGATAAAGTGAAAAAATTTCTTCTTTTCGTGAAATATAAATTCGACAACGTTCTGTTTTTGACCACCAAGGGGGGTGTTTTGGGTGACTGGACACCCCCATTGAACAGTATATTTTATAGAATTTTTAATAAATGAGCATTTGAAAAAAAAAAGAAATCTTTTTAACTATACAATAATTAATTCAGAAATATATCGTGGTTAAAATAACCATACCTAATACTTAAACACTACTCACTATTTTTTATGATATACGTATTTAATATTAGGTTATACGTCCATTTACAAATTATTATGATTGGTAATAATTTATTATAAATGATATAGTATAGAGATCAAGAAACAAGATTTTCTATTCAAGAGACAATAAGTATAAAAATGTCAACCCAGAGAAAGAGCAGTTAGATTTTGCCACACGAAATTTCTATTCAACGAATTCTTGTAAAAAATGTCCATTAACTTTGGTGTAATTTTATATTCAAATAATTGTTACAGTAGACATTTATAGGTAGACATTACCCTCTTGGAAAAATTCCCATTAATTAATATTTTGGTTTTACCGACTTAATTAATATTCCACTTAGTAAAACGTAATAAAAACGGGCAACACCAGCTGCTGTTGGCAATTATTAAATAATGTAAAACTCGATTAGTGTGTGTAAAAAGTAATTCCTACTTTAGTGTGTTTCAACGTAGTTATTATAATTTTTGGTAATAATAAGTACGACGATTATTGTCAAAGTTATGATGATAAGTGGTCGCGCCTCAGATGTGCGTTTTACATTCATTTCCATACAATAAAACAAAACAAAATGTTCAAAAAAAAATTGTATAAGTCTCGATAAGGTACAACAATGAGGACGCTCTGAGTATAGAAAAATTTAATATTTTATATTATAATGCACAGTCATAAAACTTGTGCGGCTAAGGATGTTGTTGGTTTAAGTAGGGGTTGCTCGAGTATATTTTATTAATTACGAGCTCTCGTAACTACTTACGTTCACACGTTTAAACTGAGAGTTCCCCCGAGATTTGCATAATACTTTATGTGTACACATTAAACGACATTATTTTAAAAAGCCGGACGTACTCGATGCCATTGCGGGGTTGTCTGTTCTTCGACACTAAGACGATAGTATTAAAGGGGTGGTGTATAGCAAGCATTTTGGGTACACACTTTCAACGATTCGGCGTATTTTATAGACTTAAAATAGTGTAGTAATAGCTGTGTTTTAAACGCTTTTAAAGCGGGGTGATAAACCTAGCATTCGCCCCAAAAAAAAATAAAATAAAATTATTAAGACCTTTGATGCTATGATCAAGTCTTCGGCAACATCCAACAGGGCCGGATTTAGGGTTGTGGGGGCCCCAGGGCTCTATATTAACAATAGTGTATGAAAAATTTTTTAATAATTGCTTAAAACTTTCTATTTCTAACACACTTCAAATTTGATTTTCTAATAACATATAAATAATAAAAACACTAATAATATTATAGATAAAAAAATACAGATAGGAACGAACAAACAAAAAAAAAATTTTATTAGATACTAGACAGTATTTTTATCAGTACCTACATAAAACTTTTTTTTTTATCAAAAAATGTTCAAAAGTAGTAAGCATAATAATTAATTAACCGCTCGGCGCTTACGGAATATTAAAAAATGTATGCCAAGTCTTTGGTAAATAATAAGTGAATTTAATTTCCAAAAAAAGGGTATTTAAAAAACTTGCAACGAAATTTACTGCTTAATAGTGAATGCACTTGAACCATATTTATGGAAATTTTATTCAATAAGAATTAAAAAAAAAAAAAAAAGTCCTTTTAACTATACAATTATAACCTCTATATATTAATTCAGTAATATGTAATGGTTAAAATAAACATAATATTGCAACATAGATCACTATTTTATGAGATATTTAACATTAGAGGTAATCATTAGGAGTTTGGAACATCCATTACAAATTATAATTGGTAATAATGTATTACTATGTAGACGAAACCAAAAAACAGGATATCTACTCAAAATCAATAATATTATTGTTGTTTAAAGTCTAATCAAATTATCGTTATCGATGTACCAACTATCTATTAACTTTTTTTTTTCTTTCTTTTTAGTATTCTTTTTTTCTTTATTGTCATGTTTTGTCATTAATTATATCTCGTTTTAATTGCATATTATTATTTACTTTAAACGAATTATTGTGATATCGTTGAACTCCGTATACCAGATACGAGCTGCATAGCTCAGTTGCTATTCGTATCAGCTATTATTAAAAATATTATTTCATTGTAATTAATTATTAATTGTAATTGTTTTGTCTCAATAATAATAATAATAATAATAATAAATTTTATACAAATTTAATTTAATCGATACGGATTCGAGCGTGTCACGTTGATCGACGATTGTTCACTGTAAATTAAATTCGGAGTGAATAAAAAAAAATAAAATAGGGCAAAGTTAGTTAAATGGACAACCACCAACCGGGTGGCAGTGAAACTCTGAAAAATAAATTGGCGGTTTACACTTGGACTCCTGAACGTGTTACATCCAACCACAGCGCCGCGCCACGCCGTATGCCAGGAGTTGGAGAAAATCAATTGCAGTTTATATGCCCTCCTAAACGAATAATAATATTCCAAAATTCTCCATTTTGGATTTTTCGTTGTTTGTAAGAGCCGGGGGCTCGTTACGAATTTCACGTCCAACAGCAAGCACAGTGGGTCATTCCCTCGGAACCTCTTACACCGGAGTGTCCAAGACCCTGGCGTTAGGCAACCCGTGATGCCCGGGAAACAACTTTGAAACTGATACGTTTTCCCAGATATTTCCTCAGTAATTCAATGCAACTTATAATAATACAACAGCCTAAAGGCTTATTGAAGACGACTGACAAATATTATAATAATTAGTAGGGCCCGGATTTAAACGCACTAAAAATCATAAAAAAAAAAAAAAAATGCTCTAAAAAACAGCCAAAAATGCCCTTAAAAAAATGCATTTTACTATGAAAATACCCTTAAAAAGGTCCTTTTGTACTTTAATATTTTGATTTGTTTTTTTTTTTTCAGTTGCCATGTGGCAATTATAAAAAGATTAATTCTAGATGTTTTCAAGGAAAAACCCGAAAAACACGGATAATTTATTTTGAATTAATTAAATTTAAATTACTGATTTGTATTAGGCATGTACAGATATTATATATTATTAAAATTATAGGTAAGTATATTGTTGAAATATGCATTTTAAAATGAATAAAATGCTAACATATGCTCTAAAAATGATTAAACATCAAAAAATGCAAAATAATGCAAAATAAAAGTTTCACTTTTAAGGTCTCTGTTACGTGAAACAAATTAGATACTTGGAAAGCATTGCCTAAGATCATCAAAAGAAATATGCATTTTACATTGGAATCCGGGCCTTAATAATTAGTATATTATGATAAAGAAACTACGGTACTCTAAAATCCATATACGCTGTACAAGTAACCAAACATTGTACACGTAAAAAAAATATATGTATATACAAATTGTGATTCAAAAAAAATTACTTCCAAATTAGAAATAAAAAAATTTGACGAAAATTTGATCGAAAAAAAAAAATCATTATTTTACGTTAAAATCAGTACCGTAGCGTGGGGGGTGCGGGAAGGGCGATCCGCCCCGGACGGCATTTTTAGGAGAAATGTAAAAGAAAAGAAGTTGTTTCACCTAATTTAGAAAGCAGCGAGCAAGAAAAAAAAAAAAATGATGTGTGTACTTCGCTCGTCGGGTGTTCTTCACACCTCGGGTGGGATACTCTTGATACTTTTGACGGGTGTATTGAATTTAAAAAAAACCATTTTTAGTAATAGGTAATTGGTGAAAGTTTCAAGTTTCTAGCTACATTATTTTTGAATCTATGTTGAAAGTCAATATAACTGACTTAACCATAAACATCATTGTAAAATCATAAGATTCTTCACTCCGTTTAGAATCTAAAACATCTTTTGAAATTTAAGCATTGAAGCAGAAAGCATAAAAAAAAAAAAAAAGAAAAAGTAAGGTCTTTGAAAAAATTGAGCAGAGAAAAAATTTTTTCTTAAAAGGGGAGGAGGGCGGCAAATATGATTTCTGCCACGGGAGGCTAAATTACACGCTACGCCATTGGTTAAAATTACTAGTTGTTTACAAGTTCTAAGTATAACGGCTATAAAAAAATACGTCGATTTAAGATTTCCAATATTGTTTCAGTGCTATTTTTAGTTATACTTATTAATATGTTTGAAAATAAAACTGTTAGGGCTTAAATATCAAGAAATAAAAACTCACAAAACCTGGATGACTTTCTAATATTTTCAAAATTGGACTAATGGTTTTCAAATTTTAAAATGCAGTGACTATTTTTAGTAGTTTGGTGAGTTTTACGCTCATATAATTATTAGTTTTGAAGTTATGACAAAATTACGAATTGATACTTTGTAAGTGTGCCTCCTATAAAACAATAAAATTATTTAAGCGCCCTCAAAATTACTCATAGCTTCCCCCCCCAGAATTTTTAAGAATTACATAAGGTTAATGCATGCAGGGGGACTAAATCAATCAAATAAACATATTAGCTAAAAACAATCATAATATAGTGGCTGGCAGCGTGACAATACCTCGTTTACCTAACCTCACACACAAGTTTACATAAATTTGGGGGCCTCTAAGTAAACTCTGACACCCAAATAGTATGCAAAGATGTTGCAAAATAAAATTTTCCATTTTCTTTTGTTTAAGTATGATCGATAAAAAATTAAATCGCTGCATTGTAATTAGTCATAAAGATTTATAAACATGCATTCATTGTATGCAAAATCCGGTCTTTAATTATAACCATTGACAATACGATCGATGAACGACGAGGAAATTTGGTGGTAGCGTTAAAGGTTTACAAACACAGTAAACATCCAGCGTTTGATCTGTTTAATTACAAAATCGCAGTTAAGTTTGTTTACACACTCCGCCGCCATTTTTGATTTCCAATAAATTGCCATCACGTTTTTAAATAATATGTAAACTCAATTATTTATTATTTCATAATATTGTGTTAAATTCTCAATCTTGTTGAAAATAATTTATTTTTTTTCTGCCGGAGAACTATGGACTGGGTATAGGGGGGGGACCTACAAATTTGGTGGCCCTGTGCACTCGTGTACCGGCTGTACATGCGTAAATCAGAGCCTGAGTGAAGCGACGCTCAGTGTCACGCTCGGGAAAGAAACATTGTATGCATTATAATAAATCGCACACGCGTGCGCATCAACTATAATAACTATTGTAAGTAACAATTTATTTTAAAATTATTCATCTATACAGAATACATAATTATTGTTATTATATAAAATTATATTACATTATTATATAATATAACCTTTTGTTTAAAGAATAGTTTACATTTTCCCTTTATCAATTAATTATTCAATATGGTTTGGAAATTGGGGTCGATGCTCATGAAAAACTTTCTCTTAAACCATTAAAAGTACACACTTTTTTTTGTCGTGCCCTTTGTCTAAGGGCAATGTGAAACTACTTTTTTTGTAACATTTACCGTCCGTGAGACGTAAAGTGGTCTTTTTCGCCCGCTGGACGGTAAAATGGATAACTTTCCATTGCATCCATCTATTCGTATTTAGAATAATATTAAACTTTCAGCAGCGCACGTGTGGCAAATTTTTTTGCCGATTTTACACTGAACGAAATAATTAGAGGGGAGAGAACCGTGACGATATAGGGGGGATTTGGAGGGGTGGAAAATTAATTTTTATCAATAATTAAAAAAAAAATATACGCTATACAGCATAATATATATTTACTACTTTAACATTGTCAATGGAATATTACAAGATAACAATATTACTAACCTAACCTAACCATCACTAGGGTGGAAAGGGTAATCAAATCGTTTTTGTTTTGGTGAAAACGATCTATAAGCGATCTAAGCGATATAATTTTGATTTTAGGCGAAACCCCTTTTTTTTTGCTCCTACGAATTTTGAAATTCAAACTTATTTCATACTTGTTATGCGGTTTCGCCGGAACATTACTTAGGTATATGTATAGTTTATGTACTTACAGACACACACACACATATATATATATATATATATTACTTATCAATATCTACGTATATATATATATATATATACTAATTATGTAAATATACATTTTGTGTAAACATAAAATGCTTTTCATAAATGATGTAATTCTACACTCAAGTACCAAAGATATTTTTTTTTTTTTAGTCCAAACAATATTTTTCCATTACTGTTTTTTGAATATTATACCTCATGTTTCTTTATAAAGGGTTTTCATATTACACTATGTACTTACCTATGTAATGTTTATATTTTCTACTAGGAAAATATTAAATAACTATAATAACTGTATGAACACTATAACTTTGTGATCATTATTATTTTGGTTGAGAGATTTTCTTAATCAATTTTTTTCAAACTTTTTTCTCCAATAATTTATTTTCCTAATACCATTTTTTCTCAATAACTAATTATTTTCCTCAATTTTTTCAAATTATTTTTTTCCCTATCATTATTTTTATTGGTTGTACACATATTTAGTGTAGGTTAAATAATCTAAAAAAGTGTTTGATGTTTGTAAAATAAAGTAATGTAATTATTATCATTGTATTAAAAATTGTAATAATTGTAAATTGTGACCGCAATACTGCCTGTTAACGAGGCAGTAGCAAATATTATATGTTCTAATGTATTATTTGTATTCTAAAAGATAATTTGTAAAAAAAAAAAAAAATATTTTTAACATTTACATTACTTCTACAGGAGATTTTTGCTCAAAATCAATGACTACAATAAATTTGATATGTGATATTCAAAAAAAAAAATAAAAATACTTTTGGTTTTTATAAATACTATTTCTTTTTATAAAGGTACAATTATATTGAGTTCACGAATAAAAAAAATTTACTCTTTTTGAATTATGTTATCCAAAAAAAAAGTTAATATGATATTCGTGAAAATTCAATTTTTTTTTTAAGTTCTTTGTTCAGTTCTAAATTCGACCGTTTCAGCTTCGTTCAGAATCAAAAATCATACCTAACAATTGTATGACTAATTTTCTGAATTTTATAAATTTAAAAACGATTTGTTAACACTTTAAAATTGGTAAATACTCGTATATTAAGATACGTCTTTTGTTTTTCGTAAGTCGAAAAAAAAAAATACAAGTGTGTATCTATAAAAAGTTTCATATTTCATTTGAAATGTTACATCATTAATTTCATTATTCATGAAATAACTAATATATTAGTAAATATAATAATAATAAAATATATTATAAATGTATAAATAAATAAATAATACATATTATTTAACTGTTTGGCAAGTGTTTTTTCGCGCCACACTAAATATGAAATTACACTTAAACGTGTAATGTAATATACATTTTGAATTACAATTTTCATGATTTTCTCAATTATTGAAAATATAATTGGCTGGAAAAAATTTCGAGAATTTTCCATTAATTGAAAAAAAAAAAAAAAAAACTCATTAAAATTTTAGCATTTTGAATCGCGGAATGTAATTTCGAGCTCACTGCAAACACGCGTATAATATGGCTAAAGATAAAAGCCCGGTATGAATGCAAATGTTTACAGAAACGTAATTAAAACGTTCATTTTGCTATAATTAAACTATAATATATGGAGAAAGGCGCTGAAAAAAAGAATATAACAACTACATCAATAGAAACTCTGACTAAATCAAATTTGAAAAATAGAGAACAAACGTGGAATGGGTCTCGTCTAGGTAAGACTTTTTTAGATTCTAAACGAAGTGAAGAAGCTAGTGTTTTTACAATGATGTTTATTTATTTTTTCTGTGTACAGAAAAATCATGGAAATACTTGTCCAAAAGTTTCGATCAGCAACTTTTTGAAACCGGATTTGTCTCTTTTAGAGAGGTCATTTTTTGAATTCCTCAATTCTTCAATTTATTTTTTTGGAAAAACTACCCAAAATTTGACAAAAACGACTCGGAAACCATTATTTTTTGATCCGAACTATATGAAAATTTAAACACAGATATAAAATAATATGAGAAAGATTTTGGAAATGTGAAAAAAAATTTTGGACATTTTTCTAACATTTTCTGTTCTCATTTATTTTAGATTCTGAACGAAGTGAAGAAGCTTATGATTTTACAATGATGTTTATTTTTTCTTTTTTTTTTTTTTTTTCCTCTTTCCGTGAACACTTTTTCGCATAGAAATACTTGTCCCAAAGTTTCGATCAGTATCTCTATAGAACCGGAATCACACCCAGATGGTACTTTAGAGAGGTCATTTTTCCATTTTCTCAATACTTTTTCCAAGCGCGGTGAAAAACTGTCGAAAAATTAACGAAAAACGGCAAAATATGCAGTTACCGGAATTTTCGTAAAATTGAAAATTTATTTTTACCATAACTTCTACAATAA
>JAIPRM010014913.1:0-10457 GCA_025469315.1 Stegophylla sp. TES_Ste_2020
TTTTTTATAGGATTTTCTATCTATGTTTAAATTTTCATAAAATTCTGATCAAAAAATTATGGTTTTTGAGTCGTTTTTGTCAAATTTTGGGTAGTTTTTTCCAAAAAAAAACATTGAAGAATAGAGAAATTCAAAAAATGACCTCTCTAAAGTACAATCTAAAGGCGAATTGGGTTTCAAAAAGTTATTAATCGAAACTTTTGGACAAGTATTTCTATACGAAAAGTTGTACACAGAAGAAAAAAGATAAATAAATAAAAAAATAAACATCATTGTAAAAACACTAGCTTCTTCATTTCGCTCAGAATCTAAAAAAAAGCATTTACGTACTTTTTACTTTATAACTTTTGTATGGTTTAAACATTGCGGTTTTATGTAAAGTTTATTTTTCTGAATTCGAAGAAATAAGAATATAACTATACAAGTTTTTGTAATGTTATTCGATTGAAGTTATGACTAAACTCGATTTAATGAAACGGCATATTTTACCATTTTTACTCAATTCTTGGTAGATTTTCCATGCATATGGAAAAACTTTTGAGAATTTCGAAAATTGGCCTCTTTTCTCCATTGAAAATTAATGTTCTATACAAACTCACCCCGTATTTCAGCAATTTTCGAGTGTTGCCATAAAAAGAAAAGTAAAAATAAAAACATTATAAAACCACAAACATCTTTGCTCCACTCAAAATCTAATATACATTGCACATATGTTCAATTAGAGATAAAATGATTGTTTTATTCAATCACCTTATTATTATTTTGTAATTGTGTATAGATATACCATCTATTACACAATTAAAAATATTATTCATAATTTTGTCTCCATCCGTGCTTACGTTATATCAGTGTTTTATTTCATTTAATGACTTCCAGTTGAATAAAACAAAGATTACTATTCCACATAGTAATTCCTATTTAGAAACGTTAAATTTTAACCTTATCTCAAAAATTGATGTAATTTAAAAGACCATGTGCCACAATTTATATTTTTTATTTGTTAATAACTGCAATTACAGTAATATACCTAATTCATTTTATTAGTTTTAATCCTTTCAACAAAATATTGTTTAATTATTACGAATTGTTTTTTTATAAATTCATAAAATGGTTATTTGTCGTTTGAGGACAAAATAAAAATATTACAGATTTTTAACCACACTTATATAAGTATAAACTTTCAAAAATCTATAAATGTGTTATAGTTACACAATCCGTTATATTGTTATGAATATTCAATTTTTAAAATAGTTTTTCCAGATGTATAGCTAGTAAATTAGATATATATACAAAATAATATTATGACTTTATCTGGTTATATGATAATACTAAATTTTATTTTGAAATTTTCAAAATAAATGTATACATATTTAATATAATTATTTTTTCAATACATTAATAATATATTATATGAGATGTCGTTTCTAAAGATTTATATTTCGAGGCCAACGAAAAATGTATTTGTTTTACAATGATGTGTTTTTTTTTTATGTCTGTAACCACGTTTTCAGATCGTAAAACTCGTTTTATATGAAATGATTTTTGTTATCTTACTATTTGATTTAAACAATACGTATAAAAATAACGATAAAATCTCAAGCTATAGTCGAGCCAATATTTAGAATGAGTTTTATTAATTTTGTTTTATTTCATGCTAAATTTTTTTTTAATTCATCATCAAGAAAAAGCAGTTTTGAAAACACTGAAATACGAATAAATAATTTTGTAATATTTCGCTTAAAATATTGAAAATTTCAAAAATATATTTCTTTAAAATAACAAATATTTTAACCACACATTTTTTATCTACAAAGGGACTTAAAAATACTTTCGGGCGAGTTTTAATATCCGAAAAAGTCATTGCATACACGTAATAAAATAAAATTAAAAATTAATGTAAATCCAATACATTCAATATAATAATGACTTTGCAATTATATATTACAAATATACTTGGGACAATCTAAAATTTTTCACGCAATAATTATATTTGATAATCAAGTTCACACTATAAAGTATTTCTATCGTTCAGAAAAATGCAATCGTACAAAAATCTTATTCAAAATGATTAATGAAATGAATTGTCCGAATCAAAAAAAAAAAAAACTGAATAATACTTTTTAGCCTAAAAGCTAACCTTAAATTAAACCTTCTAATACAGCATTTCGTGATAACGGTCAAAAGCATAGGTGTGGTTACGGAAGGCCAGGTTGGGCATTTGCCCCTTCGGTGAACTTTAGCTAGCTAGACGACTTTCAGCTACTTCATAAGCATATTAATTATGTAAATTTGAAAAGATGTATTCAGAAGAAATAATAATAGTCTTAAATTTTCTATTGTTTACGAAGTTCAATATTCTGTTGATATTATTTAACCTAGATTATAATTATTTAAACTGATTGTATGAGATGATGACAGTGTTCTTTGATCATGTTATCAATATTAACTATATTACCTATTTACAAATTTACCATCACAGGGACTCCTCACTAATATTCGTAAACATTATCGTCATAGTTGCGAAGTAATCAGTTACATGTATCAAAAGTTCCACAACTTAGTTACATAATTTCTAAGTGACTAGTTACAATTTTTACTGTAATTTTAAGTAGAAGATACTTGATTTAAAATTAAATATGTATAAAAATTTTCGGTAAAAATTTTCTTTTACAAAAATATTTATCACATGGACTTTGTATCTATGCTCCTGGTTTTATGAATATTATTTCAAACCTTTATTCAACTAACATCTAATCTAATATATCTAATTCTGACAAATATTGAGAAAAGAAAAGAAATTACATATTTTAATATATTAAACATTAATTTACATTTATAAATTTAAGAACAAAAACCATTATTATTATTGACTATTTTTGCCATTTGTATATTTATAGAGACTAAACCTGTACTTACTATAGGGCAATGTTCAATTTGACAAAAAAACCTTTAAAACATCTGTTTTTAATCCAAATTCTATGAAAATTTAAATATATATATAGACAATAATATGAGTGATATTTTGGTGCAATAAAATAATTTTTACATAAGATTTTATTTTTTATTTTTTAAATACTTTTTTTCTCATTAATTTGTTTTTCTTTTTTCAGTTCATAGTGAAATATAAAACAGGCTGAGTAATAATTTTTTTTTTTTTTGGTTTTAATATCAAACTCTCATTTTTAAGTAAAATTGTCTTGAAAAAGCTAAAGCTCCGCTCAGAAGCGTTTTGTTGTAGAAATGATTTAATGATTCTTTAAAATTCAATACACCCACCAAGAGCATTCCACCCGAGGAGTGAAGAATACCCGTGGTGCGAAGTTTGTTCGCCTTTTTAATTTTTAATTTTATGTGTAGTTAATTTCATATTATAAATTAACAGTGCTGGGTCTAGGTTTGGGCAAACGGTGAAAATTATCCTTGGGTGCCATCTATATAAATGTATTTGTCGATTTATTCGTTTTTCAAAGCATACATTTTAATTCTAGTCAACGTTCAATCTAGAAAATAATGTTTAATTAACAAAATAATCACAAAATAATAATAATAATAACAATAGTAAATTGTAAATTCATACCTTGGTACATAATCAGGCGTGGATTTAAGGAACCCTTTCTTTTTTTTCTTTTTTTGAGTGGGCCTAAGTATTTAATCATAAAAAAGTATGAATAAGAAAGCCGGACATACTTCGCACCACGTATATCATACCGTCTTGATAACATATTTCAGTTCCTATCAGTAAAAATATGATATATTGAAAATATTTTCACTGTGAATATTAATTATTATTGATAAATATTTTTGTGCATACAGTTTATCAGTGCCTATTGATAACGTATTAGTATACCTATCCTCAGGACCGGCTTGGTGAATATCAAGGCTTTGTGCTAAACGTTTTTGCTTACTTAGAGAGCGTTTAGATAGAGCGTAATAAATATACATAATTATATTAAATTAATATCCGATAATTTGTATATGTCAAAGTGTTAAAATATATATAAAGTAACGCGAAATAGAGCAATCTCTCGAATTCGAAAATTCTTTTTAGAAATTTAAATAATATCGACACGGGACAGAGAGTAGTAAAAGCGGTTTACGATCCGCTGTGTCATCCGTGTGCGTATGATTTTGTTATTTTATATTTCAATATTTCGTATGAGCATTTGAATATATATTATGCTAATAGTAAATGGTACGTATTTGATTTCAGAAGCACACCGGGTAATGCCGGTAATATGCTTAGGGTAGATGACTGTGTGGTCTTGAGACGAGTATCCATGGGTGGTGGTGAAGAAAACCCGGAACCACCAACCGAAGCAGGAAGTCGTCGAACAAGCAATGGTTCGTATATATATAAGTATTATTGTTTCGACCAACTAAACAAATCTATATTCTATTGTCTGTACATTGTGTGTTTGAAATAAACTTCGTGTTTAACGAAACAATAAGTTTGAATTTTCGATAACTTTGTGTCATAGCTTATACGTATATCTACCGAAATTTAAAATTCACCAATACACAGGTATAATATATAAAAATATAAAAACATTTCAAATTTAAACAAAAAAAAAATACGTTTTAGATTCTGGACGAAGTGAAAAAGCTAGTGTTTTTACAATGATGTTTATTTTTTGGTTTACACCTTTGTAGACAATGAGTGAACATATTTTCAAGCTTTTAGTATCGAATCTAATAAAATATTATTTTTGGAGTACTAATAAATAACCAAAATAAATTGAAAATAAAAATGTATTTTACAGTAAACTTCACTTAAATTTTCATAAGTTTTTCTTTTTGTTCACAAAAAAAAAAAAAATTGATGAGAATTTAAAAAAAAAAAATGCATTATTACAGTAAACGCTTTTCCACCACTAAAAATATACCTCAAACGGCTTAAACATACTGATCCGAACATAACATTTTCAACTAGAAACTGTATTTCTGGAAAATAAAATAAGGAAAAATATAAATAAATATACATCATTGCAAAATCACTAGCACCTTCGATCCGCTCAGTGTCTAAAACACAAAATATTAGTAGGGTCAGCGTTATGATGTATAAAATAGTTAAAAAAAAGTTAAAAATACTTCAAATACTTTTATTTTATAAGATGTTTCGAGCTGAAATAGACATTTTTTGTGATAATTTAGTGTTTAGTGAATGTACGTGTAACATAAAATGTATTTTTTACAAATACACCACTGATTATCCATAGGTGACTGATATGGGACTAATCTATCGTGTTTTATTTAAATTACAGTACTCAAAAACGAACTATTACTGCACGAAGCTGTAATAAAAAATGACCCAGACGCCGTACAAAGAGTAATCAAAGAACCATTAGATGTGAATTCTCGAAATAATGTGAGTAAATAATTATTTAATTTTGTATAACGATTTCGATGCATCAATCATTCTTAAGCACAATGTTCCTGTTTTTATACAACTACTGTTCGTGTAATATTAGTTGTATTATTATAATTATTATTTTTTATTATTATTCGTTTTATAAGGACATGACTATACACGTGTTAATTAATTATAATAATTCTCGATGAGTGAATTTAATATTTGACGAATTCTGTCACCATGGAACGTTATCTAAATACATGCAATACACTTGCCTTTACTACTTAACACATTTCCCGACACAGTGACTTTTTATTTTATAAAAACATATTGCAGCGATAAATTATAATATGAACTCACGACAGTGACGACATATATTTTAAAAGACAATAATTTAAAACGTATAAACTTACAATATTTAAATTACACCTACAAAAATGTAAATTCTCATTCGCAAGTATTACCTTAGGAACTATAAGTATGAAAAGTAAAAACATTCCCCTAAAGTAAAATTAATGTACACATATTAACTTTTTTTTAAATAATATTAGTATTTATGGTATTTTTGGGACTCTAAATACGAGAACGTGTTGGAAATACTTAAATATGCTTCAGTTTTAGAATCCATTTTTATAAAATTGCTATCAATTAATCACTGTTTACCGTATTTTAATATGTGTATATTAATTATGTTCACGTATTTGAAACTTCAAAACTATATAAAATCGAAATAATAAAATGAATAATATATTTTATTATAATATCCATAAATTTTTTGTTGTGTTTAAAATAGGTTAACTTCCTGTTAAGAGCAGATTTACTAATAATTTGTGAATGAAACAAACAAATGCCAATAATAATTATTTTGGTATTGAATTATATTTACGCATTTTAATTAATTATTTATTGGTAAAAATGTATTAATTTATAGTTAATGACTTTTTTATTTTTATCGCTTATTTTAAAACGCTATTATGATAATACGAGTAAAATAATAGAAATTACATTCGTACCCGCATAATTATCATACTATTGTACAGCCACGGTTTTAATAAATAATATGATAGTTAATAGTGACGCATTTATTATTTTTAAAAACGTCATCGATGTTAAAATATACCGAGTGTATATTCAAATATTATTTGAACTACGTTTTTTTAAACTATTTATTAATAATAAATATATATATATACTGTACAGAGTAGTTTATAATGCATACCTTAGAGAAAATAATGTCTGGCCAAAGATATCTATTTTAGGAGACACAGATTTCATCGCATCGCTTTCCCCAACATAGGATAATGATGTAGTATTATTTCTAATATGAAAGCACAAATGATCGTATTTGAAACGATTTTGAAAAAATCCACATGTTCACCCATACAAATAATATACAATTATATAATAATTATCGAGGTTTTATTAAAAGTCATCATTCTTTGGATTTTTTGAGTACTTACGATTTCCTCGAAAACTGTTTGGGAAATTAAAAAAAATATCTGCCAACCTTAAACGAAATCCGTGTCCTATTCCAATCGATTGATGATAGAATAACAGTGTGACAGTTTTCAAGCTTTATCACCCCCCCCCCTGAATAGCGTACTTCACCCTCTAAAGTCTATATATAATAAATTTAAATAAAGTAATTAACCTGAAACGGGGATTGTTCTATCTCATTTTTGTCGTTTAAAATCGTAATGTTTAAAAAAATACATATTACTGCCCAACGTTAAAACACAATATTAGCTATAAATAATTAACTAGCTCACCAATTTTCCTATAACTCAATACAAGTCTAAGTTCATTACTAAAATAGAAAACGTCCTCTCGGATTACTCATAATAAATAATCATAAATTTAAAACTAACGAGAATCGTTTTTAATTTAAAAACATTTCAAATTATTTGATATGCACTGTAATACGTTTAAGAATAAAAAGATTTAGAAATTTTAATTATGTAAACAAAAGTATCGTTTAAACAATGAAATGCATATTTGGCTATGGGTAATGAGAGTACTTACGGTGATAAAATAAAAAAAAAAAACCATACACAATATATAATATTATCCTAAGTCGTTTAAACGCCTTTCGTTGCATACAAAATAAGTTTCATTTCTCGGAGATTACAATGGATATAATATATTTACAAAACAAATTAGAACTATATCTCTAAGCTGTTGTTGTCAATATACAGCGCTCTTTGAACACCATATTATATTACGCTAACTAATAAACAAGCAAACATATATTAATTAAAGATAGATTAATGTTACAGTAAGTTAAAAACAAAATATTGATTTGATATTTTATATGAATAATTGTACTCTCGGGATGAGAGTCACCTGGTTTATGCAATTATGTCCGATAATAATCCATAGTCGGGATGCAATCCGTTATTAATTATCTAAAGCCAATTATAAACTATAATAACATTTTAAAATACATATTACTGTTATTTTAAAGTATGGACAGAATAAATACAGACAATGGGTATTGAGATAGTTGAGAAAGAGAATAAAAATGTATTAGTTTTTAAGATTGAAATATAAGGGAATTAATTAATTTAATCTTTTAATGACGATAAGTAAGGAAATATGTCTTGTATATTCAAATTATGTATGTACATTCAATTTCAATCATTTTTATTTTAAAAGCCTTCTAGTAGCATTTATTAGTAATTCACTTGCATTACAATAAATAAATACTATATTATGGTTTATAATCCCTTGTATGTGTTCTTAAACAGAACAAAGTTTGAATCAGACCATAAGAAAGTGAAAAAATGTATAATCGGTATTTTTGAAATTAGAGCACTATACAAGTTTGTACAATGGTATTTCTTAAACTGGCCGTGATGGATCACCAACCTGCATGTTTACATCATCAGATAAGCGACCGAGAATTATTATTTTCTTGATAAAAATTTTGACGTCTATATTTGAACTATAAACATTGTTGTTGAGAAAAAACAATAGAAGGAAGGACAAAAATATAATTAAAAACGTATATTATTCATTTTAATCCTCTTCCCACCACACACATAAAAAATAATTTCTTTAATAAGCAAAAGTTATTTGGAAATGAAAAAATATAATATATTGTTGAAGCTCAAATACTAAATATTTAATAGGTAGAAATATATATAATTTATACCTACTAAATTTAATCGAATTAGCATAATGTACCTATCTAATATTATAAAGAAATAAATATTATAATAATTTCTTCATATTACTGAAAATATGCCATTACTTCTGATACCTTTTGATACATATAAATACATAACTGACATTTTTGGGAAGGCAAAATAATAACGTTTTGACCCTCGGTTAAATATCAAAAGAGTAAATGACCGCTGTCTCTCCACAACTATGCTGCTAGTTGCTGTCCGTGAGATACGCTATTAGATACCGGAATTTTCATAAAATTAAAATTTATTTTTTGACATTACTTTAAAAATAATAGAATTAGAAACTTTTAACTTTCACCGACTACTAAAAATGATCACACACATACTTCATAAGAAGTTCAAAAATATTTGACCAGTTTTGAGTTAAGTATAGAATTTTGAAAGTATTGGAAATTTCTCGAATTTTTGAGCTTATATTGCATAATAAAATTTGGAATTTTTGATATTAAAATATGAAAATTTAATATGACTTAAGAAAAAAAAAAACTCAAAAATCGTAATTCAACTTTATGTTTAAACTTAGCATTTTGACGGATTTGATTGTTTTACATAAAATTATACACACTTGAACGCATGTAAAATAAAATTGGTAAAAATCACTATAAAAACCACGTTTTCCATAACTCATTTTTTCATGTCACCAAGGATATTCTGCGGAGGTACAAACTTTTTTTTTTTAATGTCAACTCCCTATTTTAAATACAGAATTTTATTCGGATTATTTTTCTGTTAATGTCGATGCATTTAAATCAAAATTAAAACAAATCGTTTTTGAATTATTCAAATTTAAGTATTAAGGATAATATTTTCTTGGATATACGTATATTTGAATTAACAACGTGTTACGTAACTATTATGGATCTATGATTTTACCAGCTAATACTTAATTAATTCGTAATATTTTAAAATATAAACTGCTCGTACGAATTTTGATTTCAATACATTAAAATTCACTAGAAAATTACCTGAATAAAATTCAATAGTTAAATAAGGGGGTGTCATTTGAAGAAAAAAAAGTTTGTATCTTAACAGGACATTCTAAGGTGACATGAAAAATATTAGTTATGAAAAACATAGATTTTATAATGATTTGAATATTTCGAAAAAAAAATCCAAATTTTTTAATTTTTACGGCCAAAAAGGGGGTGGGCACGCTCAAAAAATCACCCTGTACATATATATGTATAAATAGGTGTAGATATTCTGTATAAAATGTAATCTTAATGTTCTTTTGATACAATTGTTAACGCCCCCCCCCTCCCCATGAACTAGCCCTAATTACGCAATTGTTCTCATATTAATGTCTCTCTATGTTTAAAATTTTATAAAGTTTGGATTAGTAAAAAAAAATAGTTTCCGAGTCTCCTTTGCCAAATTTTGGTTAGTTTTTCCCAAATTTTGAGAAAACAATTGAGAATTTCAAAAAATTACTCAAAAAAGTTGCTGGTCGAAATTTCCGTACAATTATTTCCCCATACAAAAAAGTGTTTACGAAAAAAAAAAAAAGAAAGCTATGATAATGGATCCCCTGAATCCGTGTGGCCCTGGGGCAGGGGTAAAATGTCCAAAGACTTATTAACTATCATTATTTTGGTGAGCCCGTTAGCATGCCCCTAAAGGCATGAGCCCCTCCACCACGACAAGGTGGGCTCATGGAGGGGACCTACCTACCTACCTAACCTACCTAACCTACATAACGCGCACATGAATTCCGTTTTAAATACTACGTGTACTTATAAATTTAAGTTAAAACACTCATGTAACCTCACATTATTAAGATTACGTCCAGTACACGGCATCAGGCGACTTAAGCAACCACACAGGTTGTTAACTGCGAATTACCGATGCCCTCTTCACCATCACGCACGCGTACTTTCAGCGAATCGAATAACGCAAAGAAACAAGGTGTCATAAAA
>JAIPRM010014914.1:0-10457 GCA_025469315.1 Stegophylla sp. TES_Ste_2020
AGTAATGGTAAAAATAAATTTTCAATTTTACGAAAATGCCGGTAACTGCAAATTTTGCCGTTTTTCGTTAATTTTTCGACATATTTTCACCGCGCTTGGAAAAAGTATTGGCAAATTGGAAAAATGATCTCTTTAAAGTACCATCTGGGTGTGATTCCGGTTCTATAGAGATACTGATCGAAATTTTCGGACAAGTATTTCTATACGAAAAAGTGTTCACAGAAAGAGAAAAAATAAAAAAAAATAAACATCATTGTAAAATCATTCACTTCGTTCAGAATCTAAAATAGATGGTAATTTTAAAACCACTAGCTCCTTCACTCCTCTCAGCCTCTAACAAGTGCATTGAAGTGATAATTATTATCGTAGTGCAAAACTTACATTTGTTAGTTGTTTGAATTTCGAACTGTTTCCTAAATAAATATATTTGAAAATAATGAATTTACATTTCGTAAAATTGTGAATAACTTTTTTTTTTTTTTTCATTGCAGTGATCGTTACGGTAATGCTGTCCATATTCACGGTGGTGCCTTTAATTATGTTCGTTGTGGGTAAGTTATGTCGTTTTTTTATTTGCCTCTGAAAATATTATTCATAATGTGTGCAAATATTGTTTTCTCGCATTATGCTAATTATTATTCTAAACACAAATTTTTCAAGTGTTTCGTTTTAATAAATGCGAACAGCTCGTCGGAGGGAGATGGAATTCATGTTTAAGTCGTTAATTAATGAAATATTGCGTGGTTTTAAACAATTTCCCTCTTGCAGAAGTGTTATCATTAATTTTTTCAGCGATTCCTTTACAAACCGAGTAAAATAATTCGAGTGGATTCGACAACTATAAAAGGTATATTCGTAGTACTCGCGTGATAATTAACCAACTTAACATTTACAATAAATATTTATAACTGTGGTGACACACGAGATTCGGTTTTATATTCTTTTGAAAATTTCTATTCAGCGTTTTTTTTTTTTTGTTAATTTTGTTAACTGTTTTTGTCGTCTTGTGCCACCTGTTTTATAATATTATTTAATATATGCATAATAATATTATATTTACGAATTTTAATCTAAGTGCGCCACTAATGTTTATACTGTGTAAGAAAAGTATACGAGGAAGTTGAACAGTTATATAATTTAGTCAGCTTCGAAATTCTATACTTACACATTCTTTACTTATTATGTGAAAGACTATAATATTATAAAAGCTAACGCACGTTTCTGTGAGTATATGACAGATCCCCGATCACGTCTTGTTAACTTAATGTTGATGCACAACGAATAGAATGATAATATAATTAATAATTATTATTGATCAGATGTAAGTACACTCATTTGGTGGCTCATTGTCAATACAGAACAGCCAATCAAATTGAGGGAGAATTTTGATGGTTGTATTATTATAATTTTTTTCTTTTTAAGTACCTACCTATTAAAATAATAAAAAAAAAAAAAACATTTATTACATTTTGTTTTATCTTCGAAAAGATAACGGGGGGCCCCATTGAACTTCGTATAATGGGGGGCCGTCAAATGTTCACAAATTGCAATAATACCTTACTTAAAATGGATTTCAAATACGATTTACGTAGTAAAGTTGAAATAAATATATAGAAATACCATTATATAAAATTAAATTTTAATTAGAATAGGCCGGATGTTCTTCGCTCCTCGGGTCACAGATACTCTTGGTGGGCGTGTAGAATGTTAAAGAAACGATAAATAATAATAATACGAAGCCTATTCGATACCATTTATCCGTTTCGCTGTTGTTCTGATGTAAGTACTTTTAATGCTACGATAAACAATAATAACAATAATAATAACGCAACAATTTGCAGCAAGTCGAACGAATTAATTTCAATAAAACGTATTATGAAAACGGTGTTGGTATTATAAACGCTGGTCGTAGAGACATTTCATATATAAATGACCGATTACGTCATATCGATGTGGTGTGCAGCGCAACAGTTGGAAACATTTGTTCGTGTGCACTGTCATAATATAATATACTATTAAACCTATTCACTTTCGTAACATATTGTATATTTGTACCGAGGGAAATGAACGATTTCGATTTGGATTATCGAAAACGTGCATTATTCATCAGCAGTTGGGCGGTTTGTATGATGTCCGACGAGAGGTCGAAAACAGAAATAGAGCAAAGTAGCTAGTTAATAATTATTTGTATTTTCAAACGTTTAGGCAAATTTTAAACATTGTGTAGACCATCGTTTCTCAACCTTTTTAGTGTCCCGACCCCCAAAATAGGTATAAAATATGGTCAACCACTTCGCGCCCCCCCCCTATCTATATTAGGTACAAATTTGAACAATAAAAATATCCTATCAATAACCAAACGAAATTGGGTATAGGAATACAATCATTTTGAATATCAATTTATGAATACTATGTGTAGTAATTTAAACTTGTCATTGGTAGGTAAACGTTATGTCTCGGTTTGTTGGGAATTTCCATTAGCGGTGGAGTTTTATTCTGATTATTTTGAGATTTTTTTTTGTTCAATAAAAAGTTTAGCGTTTTAATATTTTTGAGCTAAGCCAGAGGTTCTCAAACTTTTTAGACTAGGCCCCCCCACTTTGATCAAATCCAGACGTGGGCCCCCCTTATAAAAATAATTTTAATAGTCATGTTTAGAGTACCAAAAAGTTAAAAACAAACAACAAATATAGGCTAATATTTATACTCAAATAACCAATTTATTTTAAAATAAAATATGTATATTTATTATAAAAGGTTTTGATCAATCGGCCAATTTTAATATGCGATAGGTGGGCTTGTTTTTTTTTTTTTTCTTATACACTCTATATGACGCGATAATTATAATGCAAATTTCACATATCTTTTTCTGTCCCATCAATACAATGCTGATTTTTAAAAAATTTTTGCGCCCCCTTTATAAAGCTTTCGTGGCCCCCTAGAGGGTCGCGCCCCACACTTTGAGAACCTCTGAGCTAAGCGACCCCTAGTCAAAGTGATCGTGACCCTCTTGGGGGTCGCGACCCCCGGGTTGAGAAACGCTGGTGTAGACTGTCCTATTAATGAGGTACATTTTTGGATCTAAGTAGGTGCTCTCGCAGTAACTGCTTTCATGGTTTCCTTTTTATTTTGGAAATTACTTTCTCCCATATATATATATATATATATATATATATATATATATATTTCTAGAGGGAGGGCAATATGGGAAATTTCCCCCCCACCCTTTCAAAAAATAGGTTTTCTGACTGTTAAAAATAATAAAAATGTATAACAATTTTTGTTTTCTTTATACTTGTTTTTGTATCTTAACAGTCGATAATTAGTTTTCATAATTTTTTTTATACAGTTGTTGAAATAATTTCGCTCTGAATGAGAATTACACACAACACCCAACATTTATTTTATATCACTTTTTTTTTTTTTATTTTTATTTAAAATTGCCCCTGCGTCCCTGCTCCTTAAACGAGAACTTATAAGATTTTTCCTGGATTTAAGTAGTATATTATTATTAAATTTATAAAGCTCGAATCCCAAGGGAAGGGCGATCCACTTATCGCCCCTTCGCCCCTTCCCCTTATAATCGGCATTGTTTTTTTTTTTTATGGCGTTTGCGATTTGCAATTGCCCGATGAACGTCGTCAGTTCTAATTTTTGATATAGTTTTAATTTTATTATGTACTCTCGGATCGGCTCCCGCGCACCGTTGCCGGGGGGTGGGGGGGGAGTCATTGAGTTTTCATTACCGTGAAATTTCCACAGTGAATTGCTTTATAATAATATTATTATATACTTCTGGGCTCTTACGTGCGAACACTACTGCAGCTGCTGCTGCTTTTAAACCCGCCTCCTTCTTTTATTTTATACCTAATAATAATACACGGAAACGCGTTTAAATCTTTTATCACCCCTATCCCCCTCCCATCCCGACCATTCAAGTCCCATATCCTCCAGAGACACATTCGAATATCATACACTCGTTTCCCTCCCCTCTCTTGTACTCTCTTATCTCAAATATACAGTTCCTCGGTTTTCCGAATAGTGTACATTCATTTAATACAAAAGAAAAACAACATTATAGTCGAGAAACCACCGATTCTCGGAGAAATTCTATTCCCATCAAGAGAAGAGACGCATTTGTCACGGTTTATTTCACACGTGTCCCCGCTAATGCATCCGTGTGTCTGATTCAAAGTTTACGTATTAATACGACGACACAGAGACACAGAGAGAGATAATGAACAATACTATTTCCGTTCCAGTTCGTAAGTGCACCGGGGGGGGGAGGGGGAGGGGAATTTGAGTTTCATTCGCATAAATGAAATACTCGAAACGCCGACGACGACGCATGAACTCGAAGAACGGAATCAAAGTCACATTATTGTTTACGAACGACGACGTATATAGTATGTGTATACTTAACGATTTTTCTGCTAGAATGATTTTCTTTTTGGAAAAAAAAAAAAAAAAAAAAAACAATATATAAAATAAAATTAGATTTTCGAAAATATCTCATTCCAGTGGATTAGAAAATCAAGAGCCTCGATAATCCGGAAGAATTCACACCGTGCCTCGTCCGCAAGGCCACCCGCAGAAATTTTTTTCAGGGGGGGGCAGTGAAACAGCAATACACTTACCATAAATTCCTTTTTAGATTCTGGACGAAGTGAAGAAGCTTATTTTTTCTGTGTACAACTTTTCGTATGGAAATACTTGTCCAAAAGTTTCGATCAGCAGTTTTTTGAAACCGGATTTGCCTCTAGATTGTACTTTAGAGAGGTAATTTTTTGAATTTCTCAATTCTTCAAATTTTTTTTTTTTTTTGGAAAAAACTACCCAAAATTTGACAAAAACGACTCGGAAACCATCATTTTTTCATCCGAACTGTATGAAAGTTTAAACATAGATAGAAAATAATACGAGAAAGATTTTGGCGCGCGAAAAATTTTGGAAATGTGAAAAATAAATTTTGGACATTTTTCTTTCTCATTTGTGTTTCATATTATTGATTTCCTTCTATTGAAGAAACGATTTACGGTTTCTTTATAATTCAATATACACCCGTCAAGAGAATCCCACCCGTCGTCGTGCGAAGTGTGTCCGGCTTTTTTAAACGTTCGCTCGCCTTTTCCATTATATTTACAGCGCGAAACCGCAGTAGTATTATACATAATACTGTTCGATAAATGACTATTTACGACGTTGAACTTTCGGAGACTTCTATCTACGCGTTTTATTCGTTTTAGTTTTCGACGTGTTTTTTTCCCCCGCCCCGTTCGAATGCGCTTCCGCGTATTTCATCTACAATTCCATAATATCACGATGAAAAACCTTGAAATCGACCGAAAACCACATTGGATTGCATTGGGTAAGCGCGTGGCAGTGTCTTTCGCAATTTTCCAAATTGGTTTTTTTTTGCTACTCATACGAATAAGATGCGATGGAATAATAATAACAATCCCCAGCCGGTCGAACGCGAGATACCGGTCGACGACGTGGCGGCGGGCAAGCGTAGCGACTGTGATATAATAAATAATACGTCACGTACTCGGTGCTGTTGTGTTGCGTAACACGCGCGTAGGGGACGAGAACTCGTTCAAAAACGAAGCGCGCAATATCCGCGTGTATACGCGCGAAAACAATATACGTGTATAAATAAACACTCGAAACTCGACGGAGACGACGAGTGAGCGCGAGGCGGATCGATAATATAAAAGTTCTATTTATTTATTTTTTTTTTTGTTTTGTATTCGGATGATGCGTAGAATTTTTATTATTTTTACCCCCAACGAGTCCCTATGCGTTGTGTGTATGTGTGTGTGTGTGTGTGTGTGTGTGTGTGTGTGTGTGTGTGTGTGTGTGTGTGTGTGTGTGTGTGTGTGTGTGTGTGTGTGTGTGTGTTGTAAGAGCCTTTCAACGGTATTACTACGATAGGGGTGACCATATTTAAGAAAAGAAAATACAGGACAAAAATATTTTTCATAATATTTTTAAATAAATAAGTATTTATTACATATATATATATATATGTTTTTTGTTTTTGAATCTTAACAAAAGTATAATTTTTAAACTACCTACTAATATAGATTGAATTTAAACACATGAAAACATTATTTTGAAAACACATAAAATAACATAATGAAACTAAATCGATGCTTTTTAAAATTTCTTCAAATCCTTTGTTCGTGCATATTGTATACTTTACTTTCTAAAAAAAAAAAACTTGTTAATTCATTTTACGATTGTAATAATTGATCTAATGGTATCCTACAGATTTCTAGATTCTTACATTATGACGTTATTCAATAATTTCATTTCAAAAATTTCAAAAAAATTTTAAATCAATAGTAAGTAAAAAAAAAAAAAACAGTATTAATATGGGACAGACTTGAAATTACGGGACAAAAAGCGTCCCGAGAGAAGTTTGTCAGGACAACAGGACACGGAGCCGAAATAAAGGACTATCCTGTATAAAACAGGACGTATGGTCACCCTATACTTCGATGACAGGCGCGCAAAATGTGCAGATCATGATATTGTGCAGGACCGGCGTCGTAAGACCGAATTTAAGGCCAATATGAAATTTGCCATCTGCACAACTTTTTTTTTGGTTTTGTTCAGATTCTGTGTGAAACGAAGTTTTTTAATAGTTTTTTTTTTTTTTTTGCAATAATGATTTTTTTCTGTTTATTTATTTATTTATTTTTTACGTGTACTGCACGTTTTCTTATTTTGAGATACTTGTCCGAAAGTTTTGACCAGCATAGATTTTGGAATCAGAATTTGTCCCTAGATCAGGAGTGGTCAACATTGTTCATGCAAGCCCATTTGGAAAAGCAATATAATGCCGCCGCGCCGTGGGGCCGTAAACAAAATTTTATATCCCCATATTAGACTTTGACCAGAAAGAAAAAAAACAAATCTTTGTAAGATTTTTAAATATTACGAATTTTGTAAAAAATGCATTTAAATCATTCGGATCAGTCACAGTTATAAATCGAATTAAACATTAAAACATATTTTGAACAATATTTTTTTTTTTTTTTTTAAATGTAATATTCCCGATAAATTTCTCATCTCAGGGATCTCATTCCTGGAAATATTCCCTGGGAATTTCCCGTAATTAAATTCCCGGGAATTTGCACATCACTAGTCACGTATGATAATTTTATATAAATAATTTAGGCGATAATTAGGAACACAAACGACATTTTTATTCGTTCAGACACTATTTGACCGATCTGAGTTTGCGAGAAAATGAATGGTGAAAATGAAAGTATTTTAAAAAAAAAAAGCCGGACATATTTCGCACGATGGGTATTCTTCGCACGTTGGGTGGGATTCTTTTGACGGGTGTATTGAATTTTAAAGAAACGATAAATCATTTCTTCAATAAAACGATTATGAACGAAGAAAGTTAATAATATAAACAATAAATGAGAAAAAAAAAATGTTAGAAAAATGTCCAAAATTTTTTTTTCACATTTTCAAAATTTTTCTACATTATTTTCTATCCGTGTTTAAATTTTCATATAGTTCCGATCAAAAAATGTTGGTTTCCGAGTCATTTTTGTCAAATTTTGGGTAGTTTTTTCAAAAAAAAAAAAAAAAAAAAAATTGAAGAATTGATAAATTCAATAAATGTCATATCTAAAGTATCATCTAGAGGAAAATCTGATTTCAAAAAGTTACTGATCGAAAATTTTCGACGAGTATTTCCATACGAAAAGTTGCACACAGAAAAAAAGAGCAAAAAAAAAAAAATAATAATAATAATAAAAAAAAAAAAAAACAAACATCATTCGCTTCATTCAGAATCTAATACCGTACTGCACGCCGTTAGGACGTTGCCAGTGTGTGGCGGTAGTTATTAAATTCGGTTTCAATCGATTTTTATGACGCATAAAATTCCAGTAATCTAAAATCGATAATGCTCTCATAATGTGATTTTTAATTAAAAATTGAGTATCCGTATTATATAAGTAACGAATTACACGCGGTCGCTATATTGAGGAGCGTTTCAGGGGAGAGGGGAAATAATAAAAACATGGCGTGTCGTAAAAATGTGGAAAATCTAATACTAAAACACTCCAAATGAGTCGTAAACAATCGTTTTGTCGATAACCAACACCGCGTGATGGTATAGTAGATCGTGTTTAAACGTTGTGGGGGGGGGTGACGAGCTTTTTACGGTGTCACACCGATTCTCTCTCACCCCAATGGCATTAAAAGAAGGGTGGAGGGAGGAGGGAGGGTTAAAACGTCATAACTACCGCTGATGTACCGTGTTGATATCCCCAACGGAAAAATAAATATTGTTTTCCGGTATGTATGGGGAATATTCCAAAAAACACGTTTTATGTTTCCGAAAATTGAAAATTGATATTATTTTTTTTCAACGGTAAACAGTACAGGCAACATTGGTGTTGTCTACATATTTTTTATTTAATTATTTTTTTTTTTTTTTAATTATGTTCTCTACTCTATCGTGTTAATAAAAATTAATGTACAGCCAAATATTATATGGTTTTATTGTTCATACTTTGTATTTTTTTTTTTTTTTTTTTTTGAACAAGTAGTTATTAATCTTGTGTACTTAACATGCCTAGATATCAGATAATGTAATCGAAAACAGTATTGCATTTTTTAGGTATTATAAAATAACAATCAGAATTGTATGATTTCCATTATTTGGATGAAGTGAAGAAATTAGTGTTTTCACAGTTATATTTATTATTTTAGATTCTTAGCAAAGCCATGAAGTCTATGATTTTACAATGATATTTATTATTTTTTTTTATCTTTTTGTGAACACTTTTTCGTATAGAAATATACTTGGCCAATAGTTTCGATCAGTATCTCCATAGATCCTGAATCACTCCCAGATGGTGTGAACTGCAAGGAACAATAGTTTTCTAATTATTCGATTTTGAAAATTCGATATTTTTGGTAATTATATTAAATACTTACTATTTCAACTGTGTTTGTAGTCTTGTGTTTTTCGAATACGACGATATCGGATTAAATCTAACCCAGTAAAAAATAATTGGCACGAGAAAATTTTGAAAATGTGAAAAAAAGTTTTGGACATTTTTCTAATTTTTATTTATTTATTATTTTTTTCATTTATTTATTAGATAAATAAAAGTAAAGTAATGTAAAGTAAAGTATAGACAAGAAAGCCGGACGTACTTCGCACCACGGATGTTCTTCGCTCTTCGGGTCAGATACTTTTGGTGAGTATGTTGAAAATGACGACTATTGTTGTTCTTTATATCATTAACTTTTTTCGTTCGGAATCGTCTTTTGAAGAAATAATTTATCGTTTCTTTGAAACTGAATACACCCATCAAGAGCTTCACACCCGAGATGCGAAGAATACTCGTCGTGCGGCTAAGTAGGTCCGGCTTTTTTTTCGTTATGTTTATTGTGAACAAAATTATTATTTATTTATTTATATCGTGTTAGGCTGCAATACACTGGAATACAATGGATTTACTTACAGAATTGAACATTCAGTTAGAAATTAAAAAATTAAAAATTAGGTGAAATAAAACAATAGAAAACTATAATATTAAGGGTATATACGGACTAATGAGTGATAAATAGGTCGTTTATTGGTAACTTTTCTGGTAATTTGAGTCTTCGCTATCAAAAATTTGTCATATATATATCGTTTGACCAATATTTGGCTATGTCTATTGCCTTCTGGTTTGCCACCATGAGATCGTTTTCACTGCAGGTAATTTGGGCATTCACGGCATTCCAAATAAGTAGTCGTCCATTGTCTGTTCCTAGCCGCACTGACTTAACGCTGATGAGTCATCTGGATCAGTGTTTCTCAGCCCGGGGGTCGCGATCACTTTGACTAGGGGTGGCTTAGCTCAAAAATATTAAAATGCCGATTTAAATTGATTTTTTATCGAACAAAAACAAAAAAAAAAAAAATAAAATAAATACTTAAAATAATAATAATAATAATAAAACTCCACCAACAATGAAAATTCCCAACAACCCCGACATAACGTTTACGTACCAATGACAAGTTTAAATTATTACTACACGTGGTATTTATTATAAATTGATATTCAAAATGAATAGGATATTTTTATTGTTCAAATTCGTACTTAATATAGATGGTGGTGGGTGGGGGGGGCGGGGTCGCGAAGTGATTGACCATATTTTATATCTATTTTTGGGGTCGCTACACTAAAAAGTTTGAGAAACGATGTTCTGGATAACCCCATTTTTTCAGATAGCCTTACATAGGCAGCGAAATCGAATAAAATGTATATAATATATATTTTATTATAATCTCTAATATATAAAATCTCGTGTCACAATGTTTGTCTTCGTACTCCTCCGAAACGGCTTTACCGATTTTAACCAAATTTTGCATGCATATTCAGTAGGTCTGAGAATCGGCTAACATCTATTTTTCATACCCCTAAGTGTTA